>LPNX010059182.1:80904-218304 GCA_001517045.1 Pseudotsuga menziesii
AGTCATTTCAAGTCAATGTGGGTAACCGTCCTATTGTTCAAGTGTTAAAGTCCCCACAGTTCCGGGGCCCTAGGGTTGTTAGACTCACCTATGTTGAATTTTCATATGCTAAGCTAGATCATTAGTATTTCATTTCAATTTCATAACAAAAGCATATAAACATGATCACTGAAAGATAGACAAGCACAACCATACAAAAGGAACACAAATATTTATCTTGGGAAAACCCTAAAGGGAAAAACCCAGCAAAAGCTTCCTCAATATAGATGCCCCAAAATGTAAAAGATAAAACCAACAAGGAGATCAAATCCTGATCCTCCTCCTTCTCCAACTACTTCTCTCTCCTCCACTAACGCGCTACACAAGTGAGAGTGTGTGCTCCAAATGAGGAGGGCTACACCTCTATTTATATTCATCCGTTCACTTTAATTATCAATTCCGACATGTAGGCTCGAGTTACTCATGTAGGCTCGAGTTACACATGTAGGCTCAAGTAACCACACTGGGGTGCTAATGACCCACCTTTACAATTAGAGGGGACTACCTCATGAATCTTATTTGTTCTTCCGATTAGAAGCATCAGGGTACAAAGTAATACAAGTGGTTCTCCTAGTAGGACCATCGGGGACCACAAAAAGATACATATAGAATATTCTTTGAAGTTACAATATTTCAACACTCCCCCTTAACGTAAAGGGTATTCTACAACAACATCAACAACAACAATAATAGGAGAGAAATAGAGGACATCATTAACATCATCAGGGTAACACATCTATAAATCATTGGAAGCTTTTCAACATCATGTAGTCTTCATCTTCAATCTTCAGTATTCAGCAATAGCAACACTTTGACCGCTTCGATCAACAACAACTTTGACCGCTTCGATCAACAACATCTTTGACCTTTCGATCAGCAACATCATCTTCAATGCTTTGACCTTTCAATCAGCAACATCATCTTCAGCACTTTGACCTTTCGATCAACAACATCATCTTCAACACTTTGAGCCTTTCGAACATCAACATCATCATCATACTCTGATCTTTCGATTAGTACGTCATCATCATCAGCAACAACCTGCAATCCACAACATGAAGACGAAATTATTTGGATCACTTTTGGACCTAAGTCCAGGGATGATACAATCCTATCACATTCTCGACAACCGAATTCACTGGATTGATTACGGGATAATCAATCCCTATCACTTTAGGACTAGGTCCAAGGATGATGCAATCCTACCACATTCTCAACAACCGAAGTCACCGGATTGATTACAGGATAATCAGTCCCTATCACTTTAGGACTAGGTCCAAGGATGATGTAATCCTACCACATTCTCGGGGACCAAAGCCTCTAGATACATTTCTGAACCAAAGTTCAAGGATGATGCAATCCTGCCACATTCTCGGGGACCGAAGCCTCCAGATACCTTTTATGAACCGAAGTTCAAGGATGATGCAATCCTACCACATTCTCGGGGACCGAAGCCTCCAGATACCTTTCTGAACCGAAGTTCAAGGATGATGCAATCCGGCCACATTCTTGGGGACCGAAGCCTCCGGATACCTTTCTGAACCAAATTTCAAGGATGATGTAATCCCACTACATTCTCGAGGACCGAAGTCACCGAATCTATTCTGGACAGATGTCCCGGGATGATACAATCCCTCTTCATTCTCGAGGACCGAGGTCACCGGATCACTTCTGGACAAATGTCTTGGGATGATACAATCCCTCTTCATTCTCAAGGACTGAGGCCACCAGATCACTTTAGGGCAAGTGCCCAGGGATGATACAATCCCACTACAACATCACTACTCCCCCTTTCGAGGAAGGTCTTTCCGAACAACACCAAGCTTGTCTCGAAGGTGTTCGAACTTTACTTGAGATAGAGGCTTCGTCAGCACATCATCATCTAAACCATCATCATATACATCTTCAGTATGTGAATACTGAACTATCACCATCTGTATATCCAATATGTGAATATTGAAAGCATCATCATCTCTATATTCAGTATAGAAATACAGAGTCACCATCATCTGCATCTATAGTATGTAAATACTGAAACATCATCTATATCTTCAGTATGGGAATACTGAAACATCATCATCTCTATATTCAGTATAGAAATACTGAATCACCATCATCTGAATCTACAGTATGTAGAAATACCAGATTTCTATGTGTTATGACGAAACACAGGGTTTTTCTGTCATCACAACTCTGGTTATCACATAGAATCATTGTAGTATCCATCTTCAGGTCAAAGAGACCTGATATCAGCTTCCGAAGCCATATGTATTCACAACTTAGAAGAGCAATCTGCTATGTATTCTGCTTCGGATGTGCTTAGAGCAACACTGGACTGCTTTCTGCTGAACCATGAAATCATAGCAGATCCCAGACTATAACATCCACCTGATGTGCTTTTTATGTCTGAGATACTTCCGGCCCGATCTGCATCTGTATATCCATACAATATATACTCATGGCTACCATCATAGTATAGACCAAAGTCTATAGTCCCTTTCAGATATCTCATCACATGTTTTGCAGCTATTTGGTGAACACGTCTAGGTTGAACTAGATACTGACTCAAGGTGTTCACAACAAAACAAATGTCTGATCTAGTATTTGTTAGATACATTTAACAACCCAATAATATGTCTATATTGAGTCACATCCACTAACTCTGATGAGTCATTAGCTAACAACTTCAAGTTGGAATCCATGGGTGTGGCCATGGCTTTGCATTCCAACATATCGAATCTTTTCAATATCTCTACTGCATACTTTTCTTGTTTGAGAAAGATTCCTTCTTACTTCCAGACCTAGGAAATAAAGTATTAGATCAAGGTCTAAATTCTTCAGCGGATTTCTTCTTGCATTCTACAATCTGTTTCTCATTCCCTGTCAGAAATAGATCATCCACATATAGTAATAGTATGTCAGGTTCATCTTCTACAACCTTGTAGTAAAGGTTAGGATCGAATTTACTCTTGGAAAAGCCCATGCTCATCAGGAAACTATCTATTCTTCCATACCAAGCTTTGGGATCTTGCTTCAGGCCATAGAGGGCCTTCTTCAACTTGCATACGTGAGTCCATCTGTCTTCAACTTCAAATCCTTGTGACTATTTGATGTAAAACTCTTTCTCAATCATACCATTAAGGAAGGCTTGTCTTTACTTCATCATGGAAGAAACTACCATGATAGTTTTGAAGGAAGTGTACCTTGCTTCTTGGAGTAAGTGTTTCTTCAGAATTAATTCCCTCTTTCTGATAGAAACCTCTAGCCACAAGTATTTCCTTACTTCTATCAGCAACATATTTTATCTTGCAAATCCATTTGGAAGATACCACATTCTTGCTTTTTGGTTTGAGTACTATATCCGAAACATCATTCTAGTATTCTTTCATCATAACATCTTCCATGAGTTTGCCTTGTCAGGTCATCAACATATCCTAGTCTTCTGCATTCAACCTTGAAGGTTGGAACCCACTTTACTCTTGGTAAAGTCTTGATCCATCAGGAAGCTATCCATCATGTCGAACTTAGATATCTTCTGTAGTCACTCCCCCTGAAGTGGAGTACCATCTTCCCTTTATGTCTCGAAACCGTATCAGATACATCATTCCTTATGATTAATTGTTACTCTTTGATCATAGCTTTTTTCATAGCTGAAAAAGGTTTACACAACTAGAGTGTGTTCGAGCCCTCTTACTTTGGTTTGGAATTCTCGCCATTCTTTTCTTCATCTTGAGTTATCTCTTGTACCCATGGTGGTCTTCATCCTTCGAGGTGGATCTACCGCTCTTTGAAGCTCTTTCTTTCATCATGATGTCTCTGACCCTGGGAGCTTCAGATTCATGTTTATTGGAGTGAATCTTGAATTGTCATCACTTGTTCTTCAGAACAAGTCTCATCCTTCTTTTCTTGTAGGAGGTTGTACATGACCTTTCCTACAATTCAAATGCACCTGTTGCATGGTTAGAACTATTTCATAAAACATATTCATAACGACAAATTCTTATGCATCATGCAACTGTTTAGCCAATACAACATTCATCCATATCTCACAGAAACTTTCTAGATGCCTTCCATCTCTACCATGACATCATTGAGATTTTGCACTAATCCAATATGTCAGCAAATAGGTTTCATTCTAGATAAGTAGCAATGGAGAGATGTATAGCACCATGAGCTACTTACCCATCACATGCATATTACTAGTATACTGTCATTAATGTAAACAGTCTATCATGCATAACATTTCAACTAAATATAATCAAATGCATAACAAAAAAATATCATGCAATGACAGTTGAATACTTATCTTTTATTCGTTTCATGGGTAGACTCCTTCTTGATCCTTCTACTTCATCATCTTCTTCATTCATGACATCATCATTTCTTATCCAAATGATAAGATGGATAAGAGGTTCTTCAAGAATTGAGTTCTTCACATTCCTCATCACTTGAGGGATCTTCTTTGAATGGTGAGATCTTGATCTTCAATTGCTCCCATCTTCTTCTTCTCTTCTTATGAGTTGAGCTTATTCTTCTTCCCAGAGTCAAATGAAAGTAATCACTTCCTTCTGGCACACATTCCTCGCATGAATGAATCCCATGATCCTGGGAGGCCATTCAAGGTGGCTATCACCACTTCTGCATTCATTCACTTCTTCTTTTACCTGTTTCTTAAGGTCATCTTCTGATTTATGTTATGTCCTTCAAATAGCTTGGTAAAGGAATCAAACATCTCTTTCAGTGTCTTTAGGTAAGACACTTGTGGTACAAGTTGATCCGTGACTGAATTAGCAATGATCTTCTTGGCCTTGACCAAGTTCTTTTGGTGTAAGGCTTTGAGCCTCATCTTCCTCTGGAACTGGAACCTCTCTACTCACATAGGTGTCCAATTCATTTTCTTCAGAGAGATCAAATAATTCCATGCTTGGAATTTTTCACCTTTACCAAGCTTATCATCAAGTGATGAGAACCTCAAATGGAAATAGCAAAAGATTAGATCTTACCGATTTGAGGTGTCCGTTCTGGTTCCAGAGCTGGCTGATCTAGGGTTTGTCAGAGAAACCCTAATTTTCAAAACTTAGAATATTTCATATCTGATTGGATAGAAATATAGATCTCTTCAAGTTGAGCTGTCCAATGTACTCCTTTTCTGAAAACAGTGGAGGGAAGCTCCCGGAACAGGAAGCCCTAGTTTTCCAAATTCTTCTGCAGAAATGCCTGTTATTGTTTCTGCAGTATCTCCAAACTTACTGCTCCTATGTGTCTAAAATTTTGCACTGAGGTAGCACCAACACCATAGGTTTCATCAGAATTGGTTTCACCAATTGGGACTTATGGTCATTTTCCCAAGGTGACCTGTTACAGGACTGTTCAAAACAGTGAAGTTGTACAAAATGCCACGTGTCACTATTTCATGTTCTGAGTCTGAACCTAAGACCATAGAAATAAAATTCCGTGACATTTCTGGAACATCTTCCAAAATTTAATTTGGACCTTTTTATCCCAGTATATAGCAATTACCCCCAGGTGTCCTATTTAGGGATGAATCCTGGAAGAGGATGGAACCCCAGCTTGGAGGCATGCCATCTCCCAAAATATACCGAATCTGAGGCTGAAGTTTGTACATAGTGTACATAATGATTTTATCTTCGACCTTTGTAATTTCTAGTTCCTGAGCCATCGCCGATCTCGGGGTATAGTGAAAGTACCAAAACTTAGCATTTTTAGCATTTAAGGTTTTTCTAGCTCGGGGTCAAACTAGGGTTTGAATTTCCTGGAGTTTCACCCAACCAAAAATATTGATCTAGGTCTCTAAACTTTGATTTTGATGAGGAGAGAAATCCTATGTCGGGCTCACTCAAAAATTCTTTTTTTCTGCAAGAAGCTCTAATTTCTCGCACCGAAAACTAAAAATGCTCGGAATTGAATTCTGCTTCGACAAAAAGATGTGCCCTTCAATGGAGAGTCAGCCTAGCCTTATTTTGCTGATTGATTGTGGAGAGAGAACCAAAAAGTAAGAAGCCTTAGCTTCAGTAGCTACACAATGTCTTCTTTCAGGGTGGCTCTGATACGATGTTGAATTTTCATATGTTAAGCTAGATCATTGGTATTTCATTTCAATTTCATAACAAAAGCATATAAACAGGATCACTGAAAGATAGACAAGCACAACCATACAAAAGGAACACAAAGATTTATCCTAGGAAAACCCTAAATGGAAAAACCTAGCAAAAGATTCCTCAATATAGATGCCCCAAAATGTAAAAGATAAAACCAACAAGGAGATCAAAGCCTGATCCTCCTCCTTCTCCAGCTACTTCTCTCTCCTCCACTAATGCGCTACACAAGTGAGAGTATGTGCTACAAATGAGGAGTGCTACACCTCTATTTATATTCATCCGTTCACTTTAATTATCAATTTCAACATGTAGGCTTGAGTTACTCATGTAGGCTTGAGTTACACATGTAGGGTCAAGTAACCACACTGGGGTGCTAATGACCCACCTTTACAATTAGAGGGGACTACCTCATGACTCTTATTAGTTCTTCCGATTAGAAGCATTGGGGTACAAAGTAATATAAGTGGTTCTCCTGGTAGGACCATCAGGGACCACAAAAAGATACATATAGAATATTCTTCGAAGTTACAATATTTCAACAGCCTAGTGAAGTCGGCCCTAGTGAGTCATTGTCAAGTCGGGAATTAGTATAAATAGAGAGTGAGCCTCTCTATTTATCACACACTCACTCACACTCAGTTGTAGAGCATAGCTGAGGGAGAAGAAGTTAATGGGGCTAGAAAGAAATAGGCTACTGCTATCGGGAGATCATCTTATTGTTTTGGGTTTTAATTTTAGCACTGATTCTATCTCTGAGGAAGCTACGAGGTTTTCTCCATTTATGGTTTCCCCAAGGAAAAACACTATGTTCATTGTCTCTTGTGTTTGATTGATGTGCTTGTTATTCTCTTAGTTAAAGATCCTAATATAATGCTAGCTAAATGTTAAAAATCTAACATGGTATCAGAGCTAACCTGAGAAGAAGACACTGTGCAGCTGCGGGAACTAGGGCTTCCTACTTTTTGGATCTCTTTCCACAGATTTTCAGCAAAAGAAGGTTGGGATGACTCTCCTCCCTAGGGCGCATCTTTCTGTCGAAGTAGAATCTGATTCTGAGCTTTTTCAGTTTTGGACCCGACACTACTGCCGAAAATTAGGGATTTCAATAGAAGTGGAATTTTTGAGTGAGCCTAGGCCTGGATTGATCTCCTCCTCAAGATCAAAGTTTAGAGATCAAGATCAAAGCATTTGGTTGGACAGAACTCTGGAAAAGTCAAACCCTAATATGCTCCTGAACCAGCACTAGAGAAATTCGGCTCCAAATCCAGATTCGACATCTTGACCTGGTAAGATATAAATCTTTTGTATTTCCATTTGAGGTTCTCAGTTAAGATGTCTCATCATACCAAGCTTGATGAAAATATTGAGGGAGCTGATAAATTCCGAGCCTGGAAGTGTAGGATCTCCCTAGTCTTGGAAGAAAATTAGTTGGACTCCTACATCAATGAGGAGGTTCCAGTTCCAGAGGAAGATGAGGCTAAGGCCTTACATAAGAAGAAGTTGGTTATGGAAAAGAGGATTATTGCTGATTCAATGAAGTATCACCTCATACCACAACTGTCCTCCCTCAAGACACCTAAAGCTATGTTTGGTGCCCTAACCAAACTGTTTGAAGGGAAGAACGTAAACCGGAAGATGACTCTAAGGAACCAGTTGAAGAATGTAAAGATCCATAATGAGGAGACCATCCAGTCATACTTCACAAGGTTATCCCAGATCAAAGAACAACTTGAAGCAGTAGATGAAGAAATGGAGAATGCAGAAATTGTGATGACAACCTTGAATGGTCTCCCTAGGTCATGGGATTCTTTCATCCAACGAATCTGTGCTAGGAAGAAGCTAATCAAGTTCAGTAGACCGTGGGAAGAATGTTCACAAGAAGAAGCTCAAATAGTAGCTCGAGAAGAAAAGATGGGAAGTGAAGATCAAGCTCTCATAGTACACTCCAAGAAAGGAAGAAGGGAAAATCATCATCACCAAGGTAAGCATTCTCATCAGAAAAATAATGTTGTAAGAAGGGATCCATCCAAACTCAGATGTTATACATGTGATGAAAGATGACACTTTGCTAGAAGTTGTCCCATGATTAAGAGTGGATCCAAGAAGAAGAAGAACTTCAAAAGAAGACATCATGCTCACATTGCTGAGGATGATGATCCTCCCAGGAAGAAAGTAAAACAAGAAAGTGAAGACTCTTCAAGTGATGAAGAATATGTTTTGATCTCCGCTCTCACAGAAATTGTCACTCATGGAAGCAAAGATGGGCTTATTGACAGTGGGGCCTCCAAATGCATGATAGGATTCAAGGAATCTTTTGAGAAACTATCCGAACATAATTCACCCTATAAGGTGAAACTTGGGGATGACTACCAATATCCCATAAAAGGTAGTGGTGAATCCTCCTACAAGCTATACTCTGGAAAGTATATGAAAATGAAGGATGTCTTGTTTGTACCAAGACTAAAGAAGAATCTTCTCTCCATATCGGCACTAGATGCAAAAGGCATGAGGGCTGCATTTGTAGATGGCCAAGTCCTGATGTGGCCAAGAGGAAATACTATTGACGATGCAATAGTAATTGGAGAATAAGAAGGAGGATTATACAAATTGAAGGGCCATCCAGAATAAGCTTTGGTTCATGACACAGTAGAGCCAAATGAAATTTGGCATAGAAGGCTTGTACATGTGCACTACAGAGCACTACCACTTGCAAGCAAAGTTGTTGAAGGTCTTCTAGAAATTCTAGCAAAACATGAAGGAGTCTGCAAAGGATGTGCGAAAGGAAAGAA
The DNA here is from genome assembly GCA_001517045.1 of Pseudotsuga menziesii. Taxonomy (NCBI): domain Eukaryota; kingdom Viridiplantae; phylum Streptophyta; class Pinopsida; order Pinales; family Pinaceae; genus Pseudotsuga; species Pseudotsuga menziesii. The sequence goes on from LPNX010059182.1 coordinate 89,852, forward strand.
CAAAAAGAAGACATTTCCAAGTAGCGAAAGCAAAGCAAAAGGAATCTTGGAAATCATTCACTCCGATGTATGTGGTCCAATGTCATCCAATTATTTAAGCAGGTATGTATACTATGTTTCTTTTATTGATGATTATTCTAGGAAGACATGGATATACTCTATGAAGAACAAAGATGAAGTTTTTAGCAAGTTCAAGGAATTCAAAGCCTTGATCGAGAACCACACAAAAAAGAAGATCAAGACTTTTCGATCAGATAATGGCGGAGAATTCACATCAAATGAATTCAAAGAGTTATGCAAAGATTTAGGGATTAAGAGGGAGTTATCCACTCCATATAATCCACAATAGAATGGGGTTGCAGAAAGGAAGAATAGAACTATCATGGAAGCTGCAAGAGCAATGCTTCATGATCAAGATCTTCCCATGCATCTATGGGCAGAAGCTGCTGGAACAACGATGTATGTATAGAACCGTACTCCACACAGAGTACTCGAGAACAAGACACCTGAAGAAGTCTTTTCCGGCAAGAAACCAGAAGTCAACCATCTCAGAATATTCAGCTGTCCAGTGTACATACACATTCCGAAAGAAAAGAGGACAAATTTAGATCCTTCAGGAAAGAAGGGTATATTTGTGGGATACTTTGAAAGCTCGAAGGCTTACAAAATATACTTCAAAGGATTAAAGAAGATCGACATCAACAGGGATGTAAAATTTGACGAAGACTCAACTTACAACAAATCCAGAAAGAGACCTGTTGAAGATCTTGAAGAATCAGAAGCACCCAGAATTCATGACACAACCATGAACGAAGAAACTCAAGAAGAAGATCGAGAATTTGAAGAACCTCAAGAACCTGTAGATCCACCTGAGGAGAAGAATCCTCACAAGAGGAAACCCGCTTGGGTACGAGAAGCTATCCAAGGTGTGGAAATATATGGGGCTCTAGAAGAGAATCATAGAGAAAAAAAGGGGACCAGGTCCTGCTCCGGGTATGTAGCTTTATTGTGTGACTTTATCAATAAAGAACCTTCCAACTATGAAGAAGCGACAGAATGGAAAGAATGGAAGAATTCTATGATCGAAGAGTATCAATCGATCATGAAGAATGATGTTTGGGATGTTGTCCCAAGACCAGAAGGGAAGTTAGTTGTAACTTCCAAATGGATCTACAAGATCAAGGATGCTGCAGATGGTAGCATAGAAAAATATAAAGCAAGATTCGTGGCTCGTGGCTTCTCACAGAAAGAAGGAATAGATTATGAAGAAACCTTTGCACCTGTAGCCAGATACACTTCCATCAGATCAGTGCTTGCTCTGGCTACAGTAATGAAATGGAAGATACACCAAATGGATGTCAAGACAACTTTCTTGAATGGTGTAGTGGAAGAGGAAGTGTATGTAGAGCAGCCACTCGGTTTTGAGACACATGACTGGGAGTCTCATGTGTGTATATTGAAGAAAGACCTGTACGGTTTGAAATAGGCACCCAGGACATGGTACGACAGAATTCATGGATTTCTATCCAGTTTGGGATTTACCAAAAGTAAAGCGGATTCCAACCTTTACTACAAGGTTGAATATGGCAACCTAGTGATGCTACTACTATATGTAGATGATCTGTTTGTAATAGGTATGGATGGGTTGATTGTTGATACGAATAGGAAGCTTGCTGCCAAGTTCGAAATGAAGGACTTGGGTATGATGCACTATTTTCTAGGCATGGAGGTGTGGCAGAATGCGGATGGAATCTCCCTTGGACAAAGGAAGTATGCAGTAGATATCCTGAAAAGGTTCGGGATGATGGACAGCAAGGCCATGACCACACCTATGGCATCAAAACTGAATCTATTGAGTGATGCTTCATCAAAAGCAGTTGATGCTATGATGTATCATCAGATGATTGGGTCCTTGATGTACCTGACAAATACGAGACCAGATATTTGCTTTGCTTATATGAACACCTTGAGCCAGTTCCTGACAGATCCGAGACATGTTCACTTGATTGCTGCAAAGCATATTCTGAGGTACCTGAGGGGTACAGTTGATTATGGGCTCAAGTATGAGGCGAATCAAAAGATTAACCTGGAAGGTTATGTTGATTTAGATTGGGCAGGTAGTTCCATCGATAGGAAGAGCACTTTAGGGTGTTGCTTCAGCATGGTATCAGGTGTGATCTCTTGGTTTAGCAGGAAGCAATCCTGTGTGGCATTGAGTACAGCTGAAGCAGAGTATGTCACAGCTTGTTCAGGTAGTTGTGAGGCAATATGGATGAGGAAGCTACTGTCTGATTTATTTGTTCTCCAGTTGGATGCTACTTGTATATATTGTGACAACTAGAGTTGTGTGAAGTTGTCAGAGAACCCGATATTCCATGACAAGTCGAAGCATATCGAGATCAAGTATCACTATATCAGGGATATGGTGCAGAGGGGAGAAGTGAAGCTCCAGTATGTTGCGACGGATGAACATATAGCTGATGTGTTGACAAAGCCATTATCTAGAGTGAAGTTTGAGTACTTTAGGGAGAAGCTTGGTGTGCTCTAGATCGAGGTTCCCTCCAAAGGGAAGTGATGAGTCCGTGAGCCATTCTGACATGGTGAGAGGATTGGTTCCTTCCATGGTTAGATGTAAGGGCTGAGCCATTCTGTCATGGTGAGAGGATTGGTTCCTTCCATGGTTAGATGTAAGGGCTGAGCCATTCTGTCATGGTGAGAGGATTGGTTCCTTCCATGTCAGATGTGAGTGCTGAGCCATTATGATGTGACTATATGATTGGTTCCTACATGATCATATATAAGCGCTGAATGCCATTCTTGGCATGGAGGCACCTGGTTAGTTACCAGGAAAGCTTAGTCTAGGACTGAGGGCCATTCTGATGTGACTGTAGGATTGGTTCCTACATGATCATATGTGAGTGCAAAGCCATTCTGAGGAGATTGTAGGATTGGTTCCTACAGTGATCAGATGTAAGTGCAGAGCCCTTTCGAGATGGAGGATTGGTTCCTTGCATGGTTGAATGTAAGTGCTGAGCCTTTCTGACATTGGTTGTCAGATGTAAGTGCAGATCCTTTTTGACATTGGTTGTCAGATGTAAGTGCAGATCCCTTTCAGCATGGATGATTGGTTCCTTGCATGGTCGAATGTAAGTGCTGAGCCTTTCTGACATTTGTTGTCAGATGTGAGTGTTGGGCCTTTCTGACAGGGTTGTGGGATGTGTTCCCACATGGTCAGATATGAGTGCTGGGCGTGCCTTTCTGATATGATTATAGGATTGGTTCCTACATGATCAGATATAAGTGATGGGTGGGCCATTCTAACTTAGGGTTAGATATACATGTTGGAAAAGACCTACATGGAGGCTAGGCCTACAACTAGCATGAAAAAGTGTTGGCTCTGTAGAACTTCTTGTGATGAGAAGAATCAAGAGTTAGCACCCGTAATGATGATCCAGTAGAGATGTTCCAGAACCAGAGATGATCCAGATTGAGTGATGATGATCCAGATCCAGATGAAGATGACTTGAAGATGACGAGGACTCGATGATGATCCAAATGATACATAGAAGAAGACTATTGCTGATAAATTGTGTTGAGAGAATACCTTCCTAGTTAAGAGGGAGTGTTGATGTAATTGTAACTTCAGAATGTATTCACTTTTATTTCTTATGTATTGTACCCCAATGTTTATTCCAGGAAGTGTTTGTAATGTAATTGAGTCATGTCATGCCCCAATGTTCTGATTGGGAGTTTCTATAATGTAAACAAGTCATGTCAATTCAATGTGGGTAACCCTCCTTCTGTGCAAGGGTTAAAGTCCCCACAGTTCCGGGGCCCTAGGGTTGTTAGACTCACCTAGTGAAGTCGGCCCTAGTGAGTCATTGTCAAGTCAAGAATTAGTATAAATAGAGAGTGAGCCTCTCTATTTATCACACACTCACTCACACTTAGTTGTAGTGCATAGCCGAGGGAGAAGAAGTTGTTGGGGCTAGAAAGAAAGAGGCCACTGCTGTCGGGAGATCATCTTACTGTTTTGGGTTTTACTTTTGGTGCTGGTTCTATCTCTGAGGAAGTTGCAGGGTTTTCTCCATTTATGGTTTCCCCGAGGAAAAACAATATGTTCATTGTCTCTTGTGTTTGATTGTTGTGCTTGTTATTCTCTCAGTTAAAGATCCTAATATAATGCTAGCTTAATGTTAAAAATCTAACAATATTTTAGATCAATTATTCTGCCATGCACAAGTTTTCTGGTGTAGTGAATGTGGATCTTGATGTGTTTGGTTCTCTGTATCTGAACTAGATATGTTGAGATCTTGATATCACTTTCATTGTCACAAAAAATGTTAGTATATGAAGTGATACCAATGTCGAACTCTGCCAAATACCTTGCAGCCAAACTACCTGTATGCATGCATTGACGACTCCCTGGTACTCTGCCTCTGTTGAAGAAAGGGAAATGGCAGGCTGATTTTTTCTTTGCCATAAAATAGGCCCACCACCAAACATGAAAACATAGCCATAAGTAGACTTTCGATCTATGCTATCTCCTTCCCAATCAGAATCTGTGAATCCTGCCAAGTCTAGTTCGGAATCAACAACATAGTGAATACCATAGGTTATAGTACCTTGCACGTACTGTAGAATCCTCTTGGATGCCATCCAATGAAGTTCACGAGGCTGATGCATATACCTTAATACAAAATTCACAACATAACAAATTCTAGGCCTTGAATGTGTCAAGTAGATAAGGTTTCCAATCAACTGACGGTAGAGAGTAGAATCCACCCGTGGAGTAGAATTTCCCTCTTCAAGACTGACTCCTGAGAGGAATGGGAAAGGTGTTGCCTTACAATAAGCCATATTAAACTTAATTAATAGGTCTGAAGAATATTTGGATTGGGACACCATGATCCCATCAAAATCTTGAGTTATTTCTAGCCCGAGAAACTGCCTCAGCAGGCCTAAATCACTCATCTCAAAAGCTTAATGTAAAGTAGTTTCTATAAAGATGATTGAAGCAAGGGTTCTTCCTATAATTAATATATCATCAACATACATAACTATAATCAACATATTACCTTCATATTTCTGCAAGTAGATATTTGGATCAAACTTACATCTTTCATAGTTTTGTGATAACATAAAATAATCCATTTTGGCGTACCAAGCTCTTGGGGTCTGTTTTAAGCCATACAAGGATTTATGTAGCTTGCAAACTAATGATGTATCTGATGTGTATCCTCCATGATGATTCATTTAGATATAATCTTGTAGGTATCCATGCAGAAAAACACTTTTTACATCCATATGGTGCACCTCCCAGTGTTTGGATGCAAAAATGGCTAAGACTAGCCGTATAGAATCCATTTTTTGCCGTCGGTGCAAAGGTCTTAGTGTAGTCCACTCCTTTGACTTGGGAGAAACCTTTTGCTAACAGCTGTGATTTATATTTGTAGGTTGATCCATATGCAGCAACCTTCATCCGATAGACCCATTTGCATTGAAGAAGTTTCCTCCCAGTTGGAAGGGAAACTAGCTCCCAGGTTGCATTTTTCCGGAGAGAGTTAAACTCTTCATCCATTGCAGCTTTCCATCAAAGATCATTTCGAGCATGATAATATGAATTAGGATCAGATCCAATAATCATGTAGCACTTCTCAGACAACAAATAATCATTGTAAGAAAGAGCAATACGTTCTCTTTGAAAATATGCCCGAGTTCTCCTTGGATCAACAATATTTCCAACATTTGACTTGATAGAAGAGAGAGTCTTTTTGGCCCATTTTGGTAGATGAGAGGGATCATTCAGATTTGATTCAAAACATGGTATTTCATACTCATTGACATCAGATATCAGATCTGAAATATATATGATGTAAATATTGTAATTAATCATGGTGTGGAGCTCAAGGAAAAAACCCCACCATTGATTTAGTGTTTTATGTTTCGGTGATTAAAATTGATGCCGATGGTATTTTGTGCTAGTCAGCACATTATAGTTTTGGACTTCATATAATTATGCAATTTAAGTTAAAAAGACCCACAACCAGCTATGTCAATGCAACAAGTAATGAGCTGAGGGAATAATTTCCTAAGGATGAGGGGGGTGATGTTTAACCTTGAGCCATTGGAGAAAATCCATGTTTCAAAAGAAAACACCCAAAAACATATGCCCATTCCCTCATGCATTCACGTTTTCATCTTCCCTCACGTTTTGGGGAGCGACGGGATGTTTTTCGATCATCCATCCTTCACGTTTTTAGTTTTTTTCCTCAGTGTGCATACCCATTCCATCATCTGGCTCTCACCAAAAAACGTTGTGGCCCATTCTTATCATTCTATTCCATTTTGTTCATGCACGTTGTGAGTTCACCCTGATTGCATAATCATGTTTTTGTTTTGATTTGTTCGCTTGTTGTTACCATCCTCAGCCGCACAAAAGTTTGGGGTATCCTTTTTTTGCTGAACGAATGAGAAGTAGAGATCATTCAATTTTATGAGAAAGAGTGGTCATCTATGGTCCCCCCAGTGTTGTTGTGAAATGGTCTCCTCTGTCACAGAGTGAGTGGAATCCTGTTTTTCTATGTTGACATTGTGGTTTGTTGTGTGTGCATATATTTCCTTGGTCTGAACTGGTCTGGAGTGGAATTGGGTCTGAACTAGCTTGGTAAACCTAGTGTAGGAAGGAACCTCACAAATAGATCTAGAGGGGTTGGTTTTCTTCTTTGCACACCTTGAACAACACTGGAATGGAAGGCATAGCCTGAGGGATTGTATAACAGAGAAGGGGATGCTTCCTTATGTTGGGTGTGTAGATGTTTTGGGAGCCAATCCCGATCTAGTGCAGGTGTCCATAGCTCAGTGGTTGAGCTCACTATCTTATCAGTTCAAGATTTCTAGCTCCTTTGTAGCCTGATAAGCCCATATGTTAGTTGGCTTGGCTAGTCCTTAATGTGAATGTTGGCTTGGATGATTATCCTGATAAACCCAACAGTATATTGACTTGTTTATTTGCAACCTGATAAACCCAACTGTGTTGGCTTGGATGAGTTTTGTTGTATCCTTAGCTATGTGTGAGCCTACTAGTGTTCCTTATTCCTTATGGGAATCATTCCCAGCTCGGGGTGGTAGTGCTGCTGAGAGATTGATGAGTGCACTGGCCTATCGTTGGGTGGAATGTTGAAGTGACGTAGCAGGTTACGGGACAAACTTCTTTCAAGATAAGTATTTCTTATGTGTAATCCCTGCAACTGTATTTTGTTTAATGAATTGTGATGAACATGTTGAATGCTTGATGAATGTATTTGCTTCCGCTATATATTGCATGTTTTATACATCTGTGTATGTTTTTAAGTTCAATGCATTCTATATTACGTTATGGGGCTTGAATTTGTGGATTGGTGATGGCCTGAATGAACAAATCTGCCCAAGACATCTGTTAACAGGTTGAATTTTCCATGCCATAACTTGTAGAATGTAGGATCACAATGTGGAAACGTCCTTTAAATTCTGTTCCCCACAGTTTTCCTTTCACAACTCTCCTTTCCGCAACTTGCGGGATGCAGGATGCGGCTTCGCAGATCTCTATTTCCACAACTTTCCTTTCCACAACGATCTATTCCGCATGCAGAATGAAGGATGTGGGATCACAATTTCCATATTTCCTCGATTCCGCAAACTCAAGCTTTCCGATCCGTTGATTCTTGTGGGTTGATTCTCAACCGTTGATATGTCTCAAGATTCAGAATAGATGACGACCGTCGATTTCCGTCATGATCTTTCTCCGCCATTTGTTCTCCTATGAGATATTTCTTCATAGATCGTCGAATTGATCACTGACAGGATCAATTTCTCTATTGTTGGGAAGTTGGAGAATTTATCTGCAGATTTGAATAGAGTGAACGCAAGCTGAGTTCATGCCTCTATAGATCTCTACAAAAAAATAGGCAATCCATTAAAATACATACAAAATTCAATGAACTTCGTGCTAGATGCTCCTACATCAGTTAGATAGCGGTAATGATCGCATTTCCTCTCCGGTGGACGGGAGGGGACGTGACAGTGTGGTATCAGAGCTGCAGGTTGTAGCATTGGGCCTTGATGGGCCAAGTTGAATAGTTAACAGAGTTGTTGGTAAATGGTTTTTATTTCTGATTTTATTATGTAGCTAACAATTTTTTTTATTAACACATTTTGTAGAATTATAGTCACCTTTGAAGGGAAACATTCCAAATAGTGCACTTCGGTAAAGTTGGTTTGGCTGAGCCATGAGAACTGACATGTGTGATGATGCAAAGAACCCCAATGAATACGAGGAAGATGCTATAGGGGAAAATGTCCGAGTTGGAAATTCTGAGACATATTAGGATTATTAATCCTCCCTTGTCCAATTTGGTCATATGTCTAAATCAGGAGTCCATCTAGTCTATTTTTAGTCACTAGCACCATTGGGTCCACTTGGCCTAATTGGGGCACATGTTTCAGTTACTAAAGTGCGGGGAACACTAATTGAGGCCTACTGCCACTGATTGCACTTGTATGCATCAGTTTAGGAGCCTCCTAGACCATTCCCTACAATTTAGGAGCCACCAGGAGTGCCGATACCAACCAAGGTCAGTTGAGTTGAGTTGGGGACTATTCAAGCTAAGTTAGGAGTCAGTTACATTTAGTTCTAGTCCTCTACATTCAGTTAGTTCTAGGTTTGCATGGATGGATCCAGGAGAGGTGCATTTCTCACCTACCTCAGTCAGTTAGCCTCAGTCAACACTGAATTAGACACTTGAGTTGTGTTTTAGAACTCCGATAAACTCCGGTGATGGTTTAGACAAGGTCAATTCACCATTGAGTCCTTCTATAATGATTTAGACAAGGTCTTAGTTACCTACAGTCAAGTAGAGTGTAATCAATTTGATTTTCCTCATGTGGATTCAAATTGCTTGTGGCTATTTAGCCATTGTACTTCATTGTAATTATTATCTAATTACTCTTTTATTAATGAAAAGCATTCACAGCTGCAAGACATTCTTGCACTATTTAATTCTTCAATAACTGAGTAAATTGTGTGATCTATCTTATGAGTTGCGTGTTTGTCCACAGATCTATGTGCTCAATTTAATATGGTATCAGAGCCTCGACGGACAAGGCACCTCTTCTCCTCAGATCTCCATCTGGATCATTTTTTTTGAGCAAAATTGCTCCTTCCAGTACTGCACCAGAAGCGGAGAATTTACCACTTAATATCCCAAGTTAGGAAATTGTTGATCAAGCTTGCTTGATCAACTATGATGGGTGTGAAGGAAATTATAAAAGTGTAGACTGTCGACCTTAATTTGTATGTTTTATTGTGTGACAGGTTATCAGCTCTTCTCACAACATTTGATACAAGCATCCCTTTCTTCTCACTGCATTCGCTACAGCAGCTTAGTCCTCCTTATTGCATTCAAAATGGCTCATTTAGTAGAGCCTCTCACTCCCTTCAACTATCACCAGTGGAAGGTAGACATGGAGGTACTGCTCCGCACCAACAAGCTCTTCAGACTTACAGAAGAAATAAAGGTAGTGCCAATTCTGAATCATGACAAAGAAAAGTACTTGAACAAGCTTGATGAAAGTCATGGATTCTTATTCTCCTCAGTCTCTCAAGATCTTTGATTCCACATCCAAGGATTGAAGAATCCCAAGGAAATTTGGGACAAGCTTGCCCCCTTATTTGATAAGCAGGATGAGATGAGGGTCCATCAACGAGAATATGAACTAATCTCTCTTAATCCATCCAAATTCGAATCACTAAATGAATTTTTCAGAAAATTCAAGAATCTGATATACCAGTTGAAGCAATGCAAGGTGGAGAAGGAGGATGATCAGCTCATTCTTTCCATTCTCTTAAAAATTAGTGCAGACTACTCAGTATTTGTGTCAAATTTTCAATCGATGAGGATCACTACTCCAAATTGGAAGATGCCCACTCTTGATGCTTTCATTGCATCTCTCACTTATGAGCATGACAAGTTGATCCAAATGGGGATCATTCGATCTTCCAGAGATCAAGCACTGGTTGCAGGAGGACCTAAGGGAGCGAATGATAAAGGAAACTAAAGAGATAAGTCTCCTATGAAGAAAGAGCAGTCAAATGAGCCTTTAGGTTCAAAGAGAAGCAAGAAGAATGGGAAAGGCAAGGTCCTCTGCTCTTACTATGGAAGGGGCTTTCACTCAGAAAGCTCTTGTATGAGAAGACAACTTGATGAAATGGCTCTTCTTTTGAAGAAACATAACATTTATTCACTTGCTAGTGCAAGGAAGGATGACTCTCAAGAAGAAGATGAAGAATACCAAAGGAAAGGCCATGCACTGAAGGCTTGCTAGTCATCAACACATGTCTTCGTCATTGATTCTAGAGCTTCCAACCATATGGCTGCATCCAGAGAATCGTTCTCTTATTTTCAGTCTCTTGATGGTCCTAGTATTCAGATGTGCAATAACAGTAAAGTCCAAACAAAAGGGAAGGGATCTATCAAGATTGAACATGGAAGATTCAAAGATGTGCTATTTGTTCCCTCCCTAGCTTCAAACCTGTTATCTGTCTACCAGATGACCCATACTGGCTCTCCAAAGAAAGTAATCTTTGATCCTGACTCAATAGAGATCACATATATCTCTACTGGGAACATCATAGCGAAAGGTGTTGCAAATCATGCCTCAAAAGCATATGAGTTCTCACATTTCATGCCTCCTTCAGAATTAGTGCACTTTAAGCAGCAACTTGTAAGGGAAGGTAAAATCATTTCATCTGCCTCTTTTGTAGCTTCTACCAGTATTGAAGATCCATATTTTTCAGTTTATGAGATTGAGATTCAGGGTGATTCAGATCTAGATTTAGTCTCGACTTCCAAACTGGAAGCTAGGAAGATGACTGGAAACCCATATGACACTCAGAAAGGAAAGACCCTTGCCCTATACCATGCAATCTTACCTCTTTCGGAGAGATGCAATAGAATCCCTGTAAGATGCTACATGGAAAGGGCTCAGTCTCACTACATTTAGAATAATATATGTGATCATACACCTCTTCATCCAGCAAGAGACAAAGGTTACATTCCTCCTTCCTTCCACCATCAGTTTTGGAGAAGAAGGAGAAGTCTACATGCTAGGCCCCAGAGTACCTATGCACAACACACCATGCATGCTACTTTGCTACCTCACAGAGATGAAGATTGCAACAACATATTTTCAAGTTTTCCAAACTTGAATCTTGATTCTACCTGCTTAGATAAAGGAGGGGATTTTTTCCCATGTGGTTTTTGCGCCAGCTCCTTGTATTAAGCAGTTACTTGATTTTACTTGATGTAATGGGTGACCTATGGTCTTAGTTACTAGGTCCCACAGATTGTCCAAGTTATCATTCAGGGGGGGTATTAGGATTATTAATCCTCCCTTGTCCAATTTGGTCATATGTCTAAATCAGAAGTCATGTCTAAATCGGGATTCCATCCAGTCTATTTTTAGTCACTAGCACCATTGGGTCCACTTGACCTAATTAGGGAACATGTTTCAGTTACTAAAGTGTGGGGAACACTAATTGAGGCCTATTGCCACTGATTGCACTTGCATGCATCAATGTAGGAGCCTCCTATACCAATCCATACAATTTAGGAGCCATTAGGAGTGCCGATACCAACCAAGTTCAATTGAGTTGAGTTGGTGACTAGTCAAGCTAAGTTAGGAGTTAGTTACATTCAGTTCTAGACCTCTACATTTAGTTAGTGCTAGTTTTGCATGGTTGCATGCAGGAGAGGCGCATTTCTTACCTACCTCAATTAGTTAGCCTCAGTCAACACTGAATTAGACACTTGATTTGTGTTTTAGAACTCTGATGAACTCCGGTGATGGTTTAGACAAGGTTAATTCACCATTGAGTCATCCGATAATGATTTAGACAAGGTCTTAGTTACCTACAGTCAAGTAGAGTGTAATCAATTCAAATTTCCTCATGTGGATTCAAATTGCTTGTGGCTATTTAGCCATTGTACTTCATTGTAATTATTATCTAATTGCTCTTTGATTAATGAAAAGCATTCATAGCTGCAATCCATTTTTGCACTGTTTCATTCTTCAATAACTGAGTAAATTGTGTGATCTATCTTGTGAGTTGTGTGTTTGTCCACATATCTATGTGCTTAATTTAATAATACAGAGTCTAATGGGAGGAGGTTTTAAGATACTACCCCAGATTTTATAGCCACCATGAGAAGCCTAAGGGTGGAGATGAAAAGTTACAGGGTAGATAATGAAAGATTGGTTAAGGCTCCGGAGGAGAAGAATCAGCTGAACACAGTCATGTTGCAAAGTTTGACAGAAATTCAGAGGTAGATGAACTCTGGGGACCTGACAGTAAGACCATAAGGAAGTAATAGCATTGCTAGAAGAAGAAAGAGATCTCCTGGTGGGTCATCCAACTCTGAAGGATCTACTAGTGGTTCAAGTTCTTCTTCTCACGAGAATAAGAGAAATAGGCACTACCAGAACCGTTCATGTGACGAATTTAAGAAGGAAAGGCCTCCTACCTTCAATGGTGAGATAAAGAATGGTCAAGAAGCTGAAGCTTAGCTTCTTGGGATGAGGAAATATTTCCAAGTCCAAGACTACTCTGGAAATATGAAGGCTGGAGTAGCCATCTTCAATTTGACTGGAAGAGCATACATATGGTGGGAGCACTTCAGGCAAGTGAAAAAGATTAATGAAAGGAATATTGTGTAGAAATAGTTCCAAAAGTATTTCAAGCAGAAGTACCTCTCCGACAGGTACTATGATGATAAGACCAAAGAATTCCATGAGCTAAGTTTGGGACAACAGACCATGGAAGAGTACGCAAACAAGTTCTTGGAGCTGTTGAGGTATGTTAGGTACATCAAAGATGAAAAAGTAAAAATACAGTGTTTCCTGAGTGGATTGCCTCAGTCCTACAAAGACAGAATTTAGTTTTATGAAACTGGAACTCTAGAATAAGCGATAAGGAAAGCTAAGTATTGCTATGAGCAAAGCAAAGGAAAACCTGATTATCATAAGACATGGAAGGACAAGAAGAATTAGAAGTTTGACCAAAGGAAGAAAGGTTTAAAACCTTCTAACTTTAGGAATCAACAGAAGCATCCATCCCAAGTTGAGAAGCAACTAGCTAGAGTGGTGGGAGAAAAGCCAAGAGATCCACAACAGAATAGAGAACCACTCCAATTTTAGAAATGTGGAGGACACCACATACGCAGGAATTTCCCACTTGAGAATGAGAATGCAAGGCCAACTTACAAGATTTAAGAGGCAGAAACAGTGGGTCAAGTAGCGAGGTCTGTCCCTAGGATCTATGCAGCACTAGAGGACCACTAGGCAGATCACCAGTCAACCGTGGTTGAATTAGCAGGTGAGATTGTTGAGCAATCTGTTTCTATTTTGATTGACCTTGGTTCTACTCACAGTTACATTTCTCCTAGAGTAGTGGAGATTTGTGCTTTTAAGAAAGTAAAGCATAGAAAATCGTGGTTAGTTCATCTAGCCACTGGAACTAAGAGAAATGTTAGTGAAATGGTAGAGAAATGCCCATTGGTGATGCCATGGATTGGTCACTTGTGTAGACTTGAATGTTCTACCACTTGGCTCTTATGATGTTCTCATTGGAATGGATTGGTTAGAAGCTCATAGGGTAAAGCTCAACTGTTATAATAAGACTTTTGCATGCATGGATGAAGAAGGGAACCCAAGAGTTGTAAGAGGAATTCCAAAAGTGATTTCTGTGAGGCAGATTTCAACAATGCAGTTGAAGAAGTTTTGTAGGAAAGGTTTCCAGTTGTATGCATCTCATATTGTGGAGGAAATAGAGAATGAAACTCCTAGGTTGGAGGACTTTCATGTGTTGCAGGAATTCAAGGATGTTTTTTCTGATGAGATTCCAGGGCTTCCTCCAAAGAGAGACATTGATTTCACAATTGAGCTTGTTCCAGGAGCAACACTAGTGTCCAAGGCACCCTATAGAATGAGTACTATGGAAATGCTAGAGCTGAAGATGCAGTTGCAAGAGTTGTTGGAGAAGAAGTATATCAGGCCGAGTGTGTCTCCTTGGGGAGCACCAGTTCTGTTTGTGAAGAAGAAATATGGTACACTCATGTTGTGTATTGATTACAGATAGCTGAACAAAGTCACTGTGAAGAACAAATATCCTTTTCCTAGGATTGATGACCTCTTTGATCAAATGAGAGGAGCAAAGGTATTTACTATTTTCCAAAATTGACTTGAGGTCTGGTTACCATGATGTGAGAATCAATGATGAATACATTCATAAGATAGCCTTCAGAACAAGGTATGGACATTATGAGTTGTAGTGGTACCATTTGGTCTCACAAATGCACCAGCTACATTTATGTGCCTTATGAATAGTGTCTTCAGTAGGTATTTGGAAAAGTTTGTTCTTGTTTTCCTTGATGACATCCTTATTTATTCTAAGAATGAGGAAGAGCATGAAGAATATATAAGATTGACATTGCAATTTCTCAGGGAGCATAAGCTATATGAAAACTTGAGCAAGTGTGACTTCTATAAAGATAGAATTCAGTATTTGGGTCACATTATCTTAGAAGAGGGTATATCTGTGGACCCTAAAAAGATTGAAGCCATTATGAATTGGCCTACTCCAAGAAATCTGACAGATGTAAGGTCTTTTATGGGACTTACAGGATACTACAGGAGATTCATTGAAGGATTCTCCAAGGTTGCACATGCCATCACTTCTTTTCAAAGGAAGGGAATAAAGTTTGAATGGACATCGAGGTGTGAAGGAATCTTCTAGCATCTGAAGAATATTCTCACAAGTGCACCGGTCTTGAAAGTTGCAGACCCAGAGAAATATTTTGTGGTGTGTAATGATGTATGCGGTCTGTTGTAATCTCACAGATCACATAAGGTTACCGATAATACATACTAAAACATAACTATAAATCAGATACAAGAGACAAGAACAGATAGGAAAACAAATTATATTAATGTCGTGAGTTCATACAAGGTAGAGAACTAAACTGAGTTGTTGCTTGGCTCAACAGCCTAATATATACAAGTTACAAACAGTTTACAAAATAACTACTTGTCGGTTTGGTGAACTGACACGACTGTTAGTTAGCCGACTAATCTTTCTAGTTAGTCGGCCGACCGACTTAGTCGGCTGGTCGACTAGTCGGCTCATCGACTTAGTCGGCTGATCGACTAAGTCGGTCTTCGTCTAAGTCGACTTATGTCGACTTGCTCCTTCTACATCTCCCCTATGAACAAAACGTTTCTTCATCCTGAAGAACAGGGAGGTACAAAATTTGAACTCTGTTGAATCAATCATACTTGCTCATGAGGTGGACTGTGCAACCGGATAGTTGGTCTTCTCTGGACGCAGACTTCGACAATGGTTGGTGCTGTGATGGCAAGGTGATGCTGAAAGTCGGTCCAACTCTGCAATGCCTTCTGGATATCGATTGTTAGGGTAGTGAGATTTGAAAGGATCGACATCTTTTTGGACATGGGCATTTCTGCGATGTTCTCCATGTTGGGACCCAACAAGTTGTTTTGCTCTTCTGCAGCATTGAGGAGTCATTTCATCTGTGGACAGAGGATGTCGAATTTCTCTAGATTGGGAAGGGCTTGTTGAACCCATTGATGTGCCTCTCGTTCGAGCTTCTGCAGTTTGTTGGTCTCCATCACAATTTGTTCTTCAATGGTTTGCCTCAGTTCTGCCTCTGTTGACTTCCTGCCCTCCAAAGCCTGAATGCCCTGTTGCGTCTGCCTTGTCTGCTGGTAAACTTGCCCATAGTGAGTAGGCCAGTCTCGTAATACTTCCTCAGTGACAACTGATTCTTCCATATGATCCTGGAGAACCTTGTACGCTTCCGAGAATGCAGTGTGTTGGGCCAGGAGCAGTCGAACAGTCTCCTCCTTTTGCTCTTCCTTGGTCTCTTGCATCTGGGTCTGGACGGTCGATACTATTGTCTCGAAGAGTTGATATGCTCGTTCAAGTGGTCGATCCGTGTCGACGTCGAGAGGGCCTGGTACCACGGTCTGGACTAGAGCTCTGCATCTGCTGAGAAACTCGACTTCTTCTGCATTCTTGGCTATAAGCTCTTTATTTTTCCGATCTGTCCTTTTCTTTGATTCTTTGGCCACAGTTTTAAGGAGTTGGTCGACCTCTATGTTGTCCAAGGAACTTGCATCCCTTAGGATAATCCGGAGACCGGATGGTCTATGATGCTCTTTCTTTTTCTGCTGTTTGTCTGTCGATTGCTCTTGGGTATCTGCATCAATTGAGGTTGGGTCTGTGGTTGGTGGAATGGGGGTCGTGGGTTTTTCTGGTGGGTTAGGTGGTATAGTAGTCGGGGTTGTTTCTTTTTGAGGAGGTGGTATGAAGGTCGGGGGTTTTTCTGTTTGAGGAGGTGGTATGACCACTTCCGGTTGTGAAGATAACGGTGGCTAGGATGGGTTCGACTGTAATTCGGGTGGTGGTGATTTTGACGGTGGTGGTGGTGGTGAGGGAGGTTGTGATGATGGTGGTGTTGGGGACGGAGTGGGGGTATGGACAGGGGTCGAAGGGTTGACTGGAGTATGTTGTGAACTTTGGTCAGAAGAGATACCTGCTTCGAAGGTGTAGAGGGTAGGTCATCCTGGTCGATTGGCTCGGTGACAGACTTTGATGTTCCTATTACGTCACCCTGTTCGTCGCGGGTGAATGTCGTTGTAACAGTTGCATAAGGATTTCTGCTTGCATAGAGAGGGGATTTTGTCTGTATTTTCTGGGCCGACTTAAACAGTCCAGGAAGTGTCTCGAAGAAAGCTTTAAGCTCAGCGTCCTGGTCGACCCTGGCTCTGAGTGCCTCCGGGATGACGCGTTGATATTCCTCAGGGGGACTTTCTGCTTGCTGTGCTTGTGCTTGCTCCTCGACTATGGTTGTCGGGGATGGAGGGGGAGGGGTCGACACAAGGTCGACCACGTTTTCAGGTGTCGATGCCGTTTTTGCTTTCTTTGGCCGACCCTTTGGAGCTCCTGCGTCCAGATACCGTTGAAACTGCATTAGAGAGAATTTGAGGTAAAAAATGGGCCTCCTAAGGGATGTACTACAAAAATATAAGATATATTAAAATATTACGAGTTAGGGGTTTTACGGGGTAGGTATATATGACAACTCACCTCCTACACTATTTTTTATGCACAATATAAATAACCATGGTTGAGTTACTTTTCTAAATTGACTATAAATAAAATTAATAAAATAACTCTACAATGATGTGACTAAGATTCATTGTAAATTCCCAAAAATTTATTATCCTTTAGCATTTATTTGTCTTGAACTTGTAAATAAAATTAAACAAAAATGAATTTAATTTATATACATAACTAACATATTTTTTTCATACAAATATCATTCATGAATTTAATTTATTTTAAAAATACAAGATTATATATATATAAGTTTGACATTATGATATTAAATACAATTGAGTGAATATATAATTTAAAATTAAAAAACATGAAAATGACAATATATTATTTTATAAAAAAATGTGAAGAGACATTTTTATGAATTATGAGTACTTTACTTGAAAATGACAATAATATTATTTTATGAGAAAGTGAATTGTGAGTACTTTACTTGAAAATAACAATCATATTATTTTATGAGAAAGTGTGAAATGACTTTTATTGTGAGTACTTCACTTTATGACTTAAAATTACTTGTACCACTACCTTGGTTAACTATGGGTTTTCATCCACCATAGAAAATGTGACAAATAAGCATTCTTAACTCATGCAATGCCACCTCAACCATGGGGGATGATGTCATCTACTAGAATGTAATTGGTTGATTTTTATAGTACATTTTGGTCCTTTTGAGGCCCATTTTTGACCTCAAATTCTCTCTAATGGAACTTCTACTGACACTTTGTTTGCACGGGCATCCTTGACAATGTCGACGGCCGCGACTGCTAGTTCCTCATCATCGTCGGACGAGTCGGCTAGAATAAGCTTACGCTTACCCCTACCTTGTTGTTGTTTTTTGGATTTGATATTTTTCCTTGCGACAGCTATCTCCTTTGCCAGCTTCTTGATGATGCTTCGGGATAAAGCATATTCTGGGTCGTCGACTTCGACTTCACCTGTCGGTTCTTGAGTGGGGTCGATGATTGCTGGAGCCGGAGGAGTTGTCTGTTTCTGTGGTTGTACTGTTGGTTGTTGTTGTTCGGTCGGCTGGGGGTCGACTAATTTTACAGTTGGAGGTTTAACAGTGATGTGTACCCGACTAGTGGGCACGGTCGGGATTTCCTCCGACACAAATGTGCTGATGTATAAGTTTAGCTCATAGTCCTCTTCTTTTTCCTGGTCGGTGAGTGGCTCTATGATGGAAAAGTCGACCTGTTTGGCAGCCTCTGGAATTGATATTTTTGTCTGGGCTTGTCGGGTCAACTCTCGGAAAATCTGCTCGACCGTTGGGTAGTAGTCGAGGTCCTGTGCTTTGGGGTCCTGACCTCGCATGTACCATACTGATGTATGGTCAAGTTCTAATTGGATATGAGACTCAGCAGGGAGGTTTCGTCGGATGTTATGGGGCACCCTCCACCTCGTCGTTCGAACCTTCAGTTGCTGGAACTAGTTTTCCAGGAATACTTTTCCCTGTGCCAGCTCATGTAGGGTGCCTTTTTGTGAAAAGGGCTTAAATCGGTGCATTTGGAACCTGGTCGACTCCCGGAAGACTGGACTGCCCTTGGGACAAATGTGATACATAATAATCCAGATAATGAGAGAGGGGAACTTGATCATACCTCCCGTCTCCTGACAGCATTCACAGATGGTTTTGATCATGTCCGCAACATAATCTCCCCATCGGTAGATCCGTCCATCGGTCGCGATTGTGTCGATCGCTTCCAACATCTCCAGTTTAAGGTCGCTGCCCCGACCTGCCAAGGTAAGGGTGATTGCTATGATTTTAGCCACGATTTGTGGCGTCCTTTTCACAATATGGCCGATCATTAATCCTTTGGAGTTCTTGCTCGGCGGTGAGCCCGTAAGCTCTTGGATTAACCCTTCCTTGATCCCAATAGGTACAGGGCTGCCTTGGTTGGACAGACCCGTAAGCTTGGAGATAACATCCCCGGTGATATCAATCGGCTGGTCGGAGTAGAATCAGCCATTATGGTAGCGGCTGATAATGAATTTAACAGCTGCTTCTTTCGTTCCACCGAAGCTTGCCATCAGTGGTGCGTTAGGGTACTGGAGGATGGAGCTCTTCCAAATTTTCTCAACGGCCGGGGTCATTCTATTGTCGATATAGGCCCACTCTTGGATCTCTTGCCATAGTTTCTGAAATGGGCCCTCCTGGACCTTTGCGTTTTTGATGTTCTTGAGACGGTTGAGCAAGGGGGTGTCCTCAGCTTGTAACTCCTTTTCCTTGGCGGCAGCTCTGGTTAGTTTGGGTGCCATTGTGTCGGACTGGTCGGGGTTTTGACAGGGTTCTTGTGCTTTGGTCAACTAAGATTGCGGGTGCTCTGAGGGAAACGGGTGTGGTGAATGAATCTTCGACGGTCCATTATTTATAGGCGTGGGTGGGGTTGAGTGTCGAAATGGGTGGATTAATGGCGGAATTGACAGTCCAGCTGCAATACTCGAGTGCGACTTAATGGAGGATCTGTTTCGGCGTTCGAGGCCATCAATGCGTGATGGGACTTTCGAAGTCGATGGTCGGTGTCGTTGGTGAAAATGGTCGGCCTGACTGGTCGATGAAGATAGTCGATGGTGGTGATGTCGCTGATCGAAGTAGTGAGTTGCTGTCATGGCTTGTTGTGTCAGATGTATGATTTTGTTTTGGAATTTTTCTATCTTTTTATGGGTTTTGATTGACGGTTAAGGTCGTTATTTGATTTTTTAATTTTTTTTAATTTTTTTTCCAGTTTCTGTAACGTTTGAGTTGGGCTCCATTAACGAGCTTCCGGAATACTAGGCCCTGTAACGTTTTCAGTTGGACTGAATCATTGGGATGTATTTCTTCGACAAAATAAGGTCCCATCCATTTTGTGTGTAATTTATTGGGTTTCCCTTTGACTTGACTATTATAAAGTAAAGCAAGGTCGCCGACCTACAGGTTTTTGTTTTTGATGTTTCGGTCGTGCCATTTTGTTTTGATGTTTTGCTTTCTGTTGTTGTTTGTGAATTTCCTGATGCTGGATAGCCATGATTCTATGTTCTTCTAGCTTACTGAGTTGAAAGAGTCGGTCCTTTCTTGCCTGTTCGACATCGACATGTAGTATCTGTGCAATAATAGGTGTCTACTGTTGGAAATGTAGGGGGACGACTGCTTCCTGCCCCTAGAATAGTCAAAAGGGTGTTTGATCGATCGACCGCTTATATGCTGTCCTATAGGCCCAAAGAACCGTAGGGATTTTCTCATCCCAGTCATCTTTGTCGGAACTGCATATTTTGGTTAACCCTTTGGTTAGTGTCTTGTTAAAATCTTCAATCGCACCGTTCGACTGAGGATGATATGCAGTGCTTCGTCGGTGGTCGATGTGAAACTGGTCGGTCAAATTTTTGATGGTTTTGTTGATAAAGTGTGATCCTTGGTCGCTAATCAATGTGAGTGGGCATCCAAATCTAGTGATAATGTTTTTGTAGATGAAGTTAGTAGCTACCTCACTTGAACATGTATCGACAGGTTCAGCTTTTTCCCATTTGGTGACATATTCCACTGCCGTGATAATATATCTTGCACCTGATCGTTTGGCTGGAATAGGGAATGGTCCTATGAAGTCTATAGCCCAAATTTCGAAGGTGAGACTAGGGTTTACAGATATCAAGGGCATTTTTGTACTCGGCAGAGGTCGACCAAGTTGTTGACATCTATCGCATCGACTGACAAAGTTTTTACAATCTTTGTGGATTGTCGGCCACCATAAGCCCGACTGTTGGATTTTTCTTGCAGTTGTATCTGCTTGAAAATGTCCTCCTGCAGGTCCATAGTGTGCTTCATGCATGATTTGTTCTCTCTCATGGTCAAGTACACAACGTCTGAGAATGTCGTCTAACCCCATTTTGTACAAAAATCCATTGATGAGGCTGTAGGGTGCAACCTTCATAGCTAAGATTTGTTTTTTCTTGGTGTTCAGACCTTCGGGTGCCTAACCTGTCTCTAAGAACTGAGCTATTTCTTCTAGTTCTTCAGGTAATGCTTCTATGTGAAATAGATGTGCATCCGGCAAGTCGTCGTCGACTCCGGTTGGTTCTTCCCCTGTGTCTATCCGTGATAGGTGGTCGGGCCCGACATTTAGCTTCCCTGGTCGGACCACTACTTCAAACTCAAATTCTTGAAACAGAAGTAACCATCGACAAATTCTTCCATGATGAAGGGGTTTATTAAAAAGGTACTTCAAATCTTGATGGTCGGTATAAAATATGAAAGGGTTGGCCAATAGGTAGTGTCGATACTTTTGGAGAGAAAAGACCATACCTAGGGCTTCTCGTTCGGTGGTCGAGTAGTTCCTTTCAGATTTATTTAATTTCTGACTGCTGTATACTATAGGGTAATCCATCCCATCATCCCCTGGTTGAGTAAGGATGGCTCCAATGGCAATGCCTGATGCATCAATATGCACATGAAATTTAGTGGACCAGTTTGGAAATTTAAGTATGGGAGCTTCGGCCAGTTTTCTTTTCAATTTGTCGAATGATATTTGGCATTCTTCTATCCATATAAACTCCTGGTCGTCTTTGAGCAGTTCCTCTAGAGGGTAAGTCATATTTGAATAGTGTCTGATGAATTTCCTATAGTATCCTGTATGGCCCAATAACACCCGGACTTGTTTAGGGTTTATTGGGGGTTTTAGGTCAAGGATGACTTTTATTTTGGCAAAGTCGACCTTTATACCATCTTTGCAGACAATATGCCCTAAGAGAATGCCTATGGGAGTCATAAAGATACACTTCTTGATGTTCAGGGAGAGTTGTATCTGTCGACATCTCTACAGCATAAGTCGAAGCCATGTGCAGTGATCTTTTAAGGTGTAGATGGTCCAATTGTCGAAGTATACTACCATGGTCTTATAGATATATTCTTGGAAGGTCTTGACAACAATTCGAGAGAATACTGCAGGCGCATTTTTCAACCCAAAAGGCATAACTCTATAGGCAAAGGACCCAAATTCACATACAAATGTTGTTTTATTTTGATCCTCTTTTGCTATGGGTACTTGATTATATCTTGAAAAGCCATCTGTAAAGGAATAACATTCATGGCCTGCAACTTCATTCAGGATTTCATCAGCATAGGGGGTGGGGAATGAATCTGTGAGTGTGACTTTATTGAGCTCCCTAAAGTTGACACAAATTCTTAATCTGGTCGGGTCATGTTTCTTTGGTTGTACGACCATGGGACTTGCCCATTCCGACTAGTCGATAGGGTAAATGATCCCTGCTGCTAACATGCTGTCTATTTCCTTCTTAACTATCTCCTTATACTTATGAGCTAGTTTGTAAGGTCGTTTCTTGACAGGTCCGACATCAGGTTTAGTATCTATTTTCATTTCCCCCATTTCTTGTACTAACCCTTTTAAGTCTTTGTAGTCCCTTGCAAAGACATCTTGAAATTCTCTAAGTAAGTTTATGATTTCGGTGGTTTGGTGTTCGTTCCAGTAGTCTCCAATCTTAGCTATTTTTGGACGATCGTCGTTTGAAATGTCGAACTCCTTATTTTTCACTTTGGCATCCAACCATTCTGGTGCTTTAGCTTCATTGATCGGCCGACTTCCTTCTTTGAACTTTGAGAATGTAGCCGGAAAGTCGGCTGCAGTCATTCTGTCAAGGTCTGGTTTGTCGGTGGTCTCGACTTTCAGGATTGAGCAAATGGGTTTTGTCGTTTCAATGTGGTCGGTCTTCCATCTGAAACTCTTACCTTCCATGTGTTCATTTTCTAAGTGTAGGCGTGTCGACTGTGATTTTGATTCAGCTTGTATTTTGTTACAGTCCTTGATTTGTCGATGGTCTTGGGAGGGTTGTTTTTCTATCGGTTGAAGAAATTGTTTGATTTGGTGTGCTGTCTCAGCCAAGTTTTCGTTTTGAGGTATGAACTGGAAGTCCTTAATAAAATTTACTTTAAGTTCATGCCAAAGGAAGGTTTCTCCTCTAGCTTCCTCCATCTTATACCATTTATTAGGCAAGTCGGCTAGGGTTGAAGGAAACAAATGTGGCCAGGCTCGCTCATCTTTGTATCCAAGCCGTCTCCACTCCTTCTCACAAAGCTTGATGTGTTCTTCTGGGTCTTGGCCTTGGACAAAGATAGGGATTTGAGCCTCCTGTGTTAACTTTTTCCCACCAAATCGTTCGACAAAGAAAGTTGAAGCAGTTGTCCAGGTCTGCAATTTTGTCTGATGGGTATCCCACCATCTAGCTGCTTGACCTGTAAATGTTTCCACTAAGCTTTGAAGTCTGCCATGTTCTCCAACATTTTTAGATACTTGTTTGACATGCATGATTGGGGATTCTCTCTCTTTATATCTGGGCAGTTGAGTAGTATGTAAACTGGTTGGCTGTAAGGTAGGTCGTTCCCTGACTTTCCTTTCAAATACTTTAGGGATAATTGATACAATGAAGCACTGTCGGGTGGGTTTTTTCTGTACTTTTTGTATAGTCCAGCACCCTCTTGCTTGTGTTTCATAATTTTCCATTTCCCAATCATATAATTCAGCATCTGAATTATAACCAATTGAGTCTTGGTTACCTAAGTGAAGCTCCCCATAGATGTTTGGCTCGGTATAGTCCGTATTGTTATGGATCTGGTAAAGCTGTCTGACATCAACTTCCTCATCAATCGGTTCGGTCCAAGGTGCTCCTTGGGAAGTATTAATGGGTACAATGAATTTTTGGCCATTTCCTTTTAGCTTAATTCGTTCTTTGTCTAAGGATATGGAGGCTTTCATCTTGCGTCCCCAAGGTCGACCAACTAACGCTGGGAAGGAGCTAGATCCTTCTTTCGGGTCGATAATTTTGAAATCAACTTTAGTCGAGATTCCTTTGATAGTCGTGTCGACATCTTTCCAAACCCCAATGGGTTTGATAAGGCCTTGGTCGGCGAGTTTTAGGTAAATTCCTGACTCATAGAGTCGATGTCGGCCCATCTTTTCCCATGTGTCCCTGGTCATGGCACCACTTGTCGGACGTGATAACCTTCGATTTCCAGGTCGAGAAGTGGGTTGACATTGTTTTTGTCTTTTTGATTCAGGCTGCAAATGTTCTTAGTTTGTTTTCCCAAGGTGGTGCTTTTTATTTCGTGTAATAAATCAATGAACTGGGCTACGGATTTGTCGGTTTGGATGAGATGAGTTAATTGCTGTGTCGTGCTAAGTCGACTGTTAATAATGTCTTCTTGCTGTGCAATGTCGTGAAATATGTGGGTGGCTTCGTGATAGGTTTGTTTTTCCTTTAGAGGATCCGGATAACCATTTGGGTTTTTAATTTTACTTACTTGAGGGTTATCAGGCCCTGTTTTTGTGCCTTGGCGAGTGACAATATGTAGATTTTTAGTAGTTAATAGATCATGCTTTTGTACACAAGACAAGACATTAACATTTTTCTTATTATTGATTTTTTCTAACATGGTAGGACAATCCTCCAGAGAGTGATTTCCTACCCCACAATGCGTACAGAATTTAAGGTTAGTTCTATCCTTGTACAGACAGTCTGCACATCTGTGCCCTTCTTTATAGCAGATGAAGCATTGGGTAGATCGACGCGGTCGTATGTCGTGATTCCCGACGAATCGACCTCTTCCTCCAAACCCTTGTTGTCGCTTGTCGTACCGACGTTCATATCATCGGCCTTCGTATCATTGCCCATTCTGGTCATTAGTATTATTTTGCTCATTGCTTTGCGCGACTACATTCGTCTGGTAGACTGCCTGATAGTTCTGTCTGTTTTTCAGGTTTAATTGACAGTCGGCCGTATTGTGACTTTTTGTCTCACAGATGGCGCACCAGGAAGCTTTGGCATTCTTCATGTTAAATGGACAGTCTTTCGTAGAATGCTCGCCGTGCTCCTGGAAAATGTCGCAAAATACTTTGGTTTGCACAAAACGGATGTCTTGTCGACTGTATTCGTGTCGACAATTATCTTTTGAGTGTCCGGCTGTGGAACATTTAGTACACCAGATTTCTTGATTTTTGAGGGTCAGTTTTTTCAAGGACTTCTGCACATTTTCAAGCTGTTCCTCTAACCTGTGGTCTGTCGGATAGGCAGGTATATCTTCGTCCATTTCCACTTGCAGAGCTTTGGTCAGCGCATCTTCATATGTCTTGAATGTTTCCAGACTGATGTGTCGGCGTACTTTCTGTGATAATCCTGCAAGGAACCATTGAATTAGTAGTTTCTCATCAATAACATAATCTAATTGGCTTAATAGGTCCTTCCAGCGTTTGTTGTAGTCACGGACTGTCTCCCCTGGATTTTGCTCCGTTGTCTTGAGCTTTTTGGCTGCTAGGTGATTAGCGTCTGGAGTCTTGAAAAAGGATAAGAATTGTGCTTTAATCTCAGCTTTCGTTGCTCTAGGTTGCCTTTCCGAAAAGGTCATGTACCAGGTCAAGGCCCTTTTCCGTAAGGCTCCGGCGAATTGAGCCATCTGTCGGTCTTCATCCGTCACCCGGTTTGCATCCCAGATGGACTCACAGACAAACCAATGTCATCTGGGGTCTTCATCCCCCTCGTAGAGAGGAATGTGAGCTGTTCTGTGACCCATGTCTGAGTCACTTTCACTGCTCTCAGAAGTTGGCGGGGCCGGAGGCGTGGGTGGTGGTGAAAGTGGTGGGATTGTTGATGTGGTCGGGCCTGCGGAATTTTGGTCGACGGAGCTTGTACCTCCGTCGGTGGTCGATTCGTCTTCGACGTACAGTGGGTTGTTGTGGATTTCTACTGTCGATGGTCCACTGGAATGTTGTGTGCGTAGGTCTGAGTTTGTGCTTTCTTCTAAAGTTGTATGTGGCGGGGGGGGTGCTCCTTCCTGTGTCGGTAAGAGAAAGTGGATACTCCGAAAGGATGGTGCCATTTGAAAGGTCACCCAGTTCCCTTCGACCGGTTGGCGTATGACAAGATGTCGTCCCGGGTATGGTTCGTCACCTAGTCGGCTCTAGATAGTAATGTCGCCAGCTCGTAGTCGGAGGTCGTCTTCAATAATAGTCTGTATTCTGGTACGCGGATTTGCCAGGGAAAGGGTTATTCCGTCGTCGGGAGCTCTTAATTGGAGAGCTTCTGGCTGCTCTATCCACACTTCTTCCTCCGTAGGGGACACGACTTGTTCTACACCCTCTTCCTGTCGGTCATGACCCGACACTGGCGGATTCTCTTCATGGTCGGTCTCCCTAGGGTTTTGTTCTCTGCGCAGCTCGTCTGCTCTTTCGCGTCGTTCTTCCCTTCTTTGCTGTCTCTTGTCCCTTTCTCGTTTCTTAATGTCCGACATACCTTCATACAGTACTATTGTCTCCAAGTCTTCTACAGTTGACTTTTCATTGCTGGTGACGGCTATCTTCTTTCGGCCGACTAGGATCCACTATACTCTACCTCCGACACAAGACCAGCTACCCCCCCATAGCCTACCCGACGCTTTTAGAAAGCTCGGATAGTTCGACTCACTTGTTTAGGAAGTATTCCCACTCCCTTTCTGCGATAAATTTTTCCCACTTCCTCTGCTTTTCCACCCAGTTGGTGTTTGGTGGCTGTTCGCACAGTGGTGGTCTAGGTTCGACGATGTGGCCTGATCCGTTCTCTATCAAGAATTTGAATAGCAAGGTCGGCAGGGAGCACAAGAATTGTTCGGTGAAATCTGTGTAGAATTTTGCTTTGAAAGTTTCTACCGATGTTCTGTCTTCAACCGCTTGCTCCTCACAGAAGTCGTCGGTGATTTTCTCAAACCACTCCGACAGATTTGTGCGACCTCCTCGAAACAGTTTATCTAGTAACTGCTGTTCTTTAGTCGCGTCCGGTCTTCTCATCCAGAAGCTTCTTCAACAGTTATGGCACAGACTCGACGAATTTTTCATGTGTATCTGTGAAAAATCTGGCTCTAGCTTCAGCGACTGTTAATCTGTTTTGTCTGGAGTAATTTTGCAAGTAGTTCACAATTTTACGGTCCCACCAGTCCTTGATCTCCTGTTCTGGTATAATATGTGAGCCTATATCTTAGACATGTACTACCGGCAACGGAACCAATGTTGTAATCTCACAGATCACATAAGGTTACCAATAATACATACTAAAACATAACTATAAATCAGATATAAGAGACAAGAACAGATAGGAAAACATATTATATTAATGTAGTGAGTTCATACAAGGCAGAGAAATGAACTGAGTTCTTGCTTGGCTCAACAGCCTAATATATACAAGTTACAAACAGTTTACAAAATAACTACCTGTCAGTTTGGTGAACCGACACGACTGTTAGTTAGCCGACTAATCTTTCTAGTTAGTCGGTCGACTGACTTAGTCGGCTGGTCGACTAGTCGGCTCATCGACTTAGTCGGCTGATCGACTAAGTCGGTCTTCATCTAAGTCGACTTATGTCGACTTGCTCCTTCTACACGGTCAAGGACTTGGAGGGGTTCTTATGAAAGACAACCACGAAATATGTTATGAGTCAAGAAAGTTGAAGGAGCATGAGAATAACTATGCCACTCATGATATGGAACTTGCAAACATAGTACATGCTCTCAAGATGTGGAGGCATTACTTGATGGGAAAAATATTTGAGCTAAGGATAGACCATTGTGGTCTGAAGTAATTGTTTGATCAGCCTACTCTAAATGATAGGAAAACTAGATGGCTGGATTTTTTAAGTGAATTTGATTTTGAAATCAAGCACATAAAGGGAAAATAGAAAAAGGTAGCTGATGCACTCAGCAGGAAGGTGCAGGAAATGCATGTGTCATCCATTAGTATTTTCCAATCAGAGTTGAGGCAACAGGTTGTTAATCATGTTGCTGAAGATGAATTGTATGCCCAGGTCAAGGACAAGTTTCAATAGCAAAGCCTTGAAAATAAGTACGAGGGATATAAATTAGAAGAAGATGGACTTCTTATTTATAGGAACATAATTTATATTCCAAATGTAGTAGATTTGAGGAGGGTTGTTATGGATGAGATCCATCAAGCTCCATATTCTGGTCACCCAGGATATCAGAAGACAATTGCTACAACTAGAAAGCAGTACTTTTGGCCAGGAATGAAAAATGACATGGCTGAATATATTTCAAGGTGCATGAAATGTCTGTAGGTGAAGGTTGAGCACCAACACCTAGCAGGTTTGTTGCAGCCTTTTCCAGTTCCAGAATGGAAACAGGAAGTTATTTCCATCGATTTTATTACAGGATTGGCAATGACTTAGAGACAACATGGTTCCATCATGGTTGTGGTGGACAAGTTGACAAAGGCGACACATTTTATAATGGTTAAGTCTATGCATAAGACCGATGACATTGCAAAGATCTTCATGAAGGAGATTTTCAAATTGCATGGATTTCCTAAGGCAATAGTCTTTGACAGAGATGTCAAGTTCAATTCCAATTTTTGGAAGGAATTGTTTGCAGATTTGGGTACAAAGTTGAATTTCAACACTACCTACCATCCTTATATTGATGGGCATATAGAGAGAGTAAATCACATGCTTGCAGACATGCTTCGCATGTATGTGATGGACAAACCAACCAAGTGGGAAGATTATTTAGACTTGGTAGAGTTTTCTTATAACAATGGACAACAAGCATCCTTGGGGATGAGTCCCTATGAAGCTCTGTATGGCAGGAGGTGTAGGACACCAGTGACTTGGGATAATATAGTGAACAGGGTTGTGCTTGGTCCAGAATTTCTTAAAGAGATGGAGCGGGAGGTTGTAAATATCATGCAAAATTTGAAAGATGCCCTGTACATACAGAAAATCTATGCATATAAGCATAGGGTGAACAGAGAGTTCAGTGTTGGGGATCATGTTTACCTCCGAGTGAGGGAAAAGAAGAGTTCCTTGAATCTTGGATGTTATGCCAAGTTGTCACATAGATACTGTGGGTTGTTTGAAGTGCTTGAAAGAATAGGGCCAGTTTCATATAGACTTGCATTGCCTGCTAGCACTAGGGCTCATAATTTTTTTCATGCTTCTTTGCTTAAGAGATATGTATATGATCCTAACCATGTGATAAATTGGGATGTGATTCAGGTGGAACTCGAGGGAGAATTCCAAATCGATCCAATACGCATCCTTGACAGGAAGGTCACGATGCTCCGGAATCGAGCCATAGGGCAGGTGAAGGTGTAATGGGAGACCTACTGTCCTAAAGAGGCTACATGGGACCTAGAGGATTCCATGCGATTGGTACATCCATTTTTGTTCAATTCTGTGGAGCACTGAGGGCGGTACCAGCATAGCATTTTTGTTCAATTTTGTAAAGCACTGAGGACAGTGCTGTTGAACGGGGAGGGGAATGTAACACCCCGATTTTGAGCTTGTTTGCATTAAATATATATGATGTAAATATTGTAATTAATCATGGTGTGGAGCTAAAGGAAAAATCCCCACCATTGATTTAGCATTTTATGTTTTGACAATTAAAATCGATGCCGATGGTATTTTGTGCTAGCTGACACGTTATAGTTTTGTACATCATATAATTATGCAATTTAATTAAAAGAAACCCACAACTAGCTATGTCAATACAACAAATAATGATACGGGGGCATGATTTCCTAAGGATGAGGGGGGGGGGGGATGTTTAACATTGATCCATTGGGGAAAAGCCATGTGTTAAAAGAAAACACACAAAAACGTATGCCCATTCCCTCATGCATTCATGTTTTCATCTTCCCTCACATTTTGGGGAGCGGCGAGACGTTTTTGGATCATCCATCCTTCACGTTTTTAGTTTTTTTTCCTCAGTGTGCATGCCCAGTCCATCATTTGGCTCTCACTGGAAAACATTGTGGCCCATTCTGATCATTCTCTATTCCATTCTGTTCATGCGTGTTGTGCATTCATCCTGCTTGCAAAACCGTGTTTTTGTTTTGAGTTTCCAATTAGAGGAAATTTGAGGTCTAAAATGGGCCTCCTAAGGAAAATAATAAAATAATCGTTAAAATAATAAAATAATAGTTATTAATTTTGAAGGAAGAATGAAAAAAACTACTTTTTTTGTTCATATTTTTGACATATCTCCCTGTGCATTTACTCAAATTCCGAGCGGGAGAGCTCGTTGGATGTGGAATTTAATTCCACATCCAACGAGTACCCACTCTGCATACTTTTGACGGACCTCGTTACCCCAAAAACAAGAAAATCTGAAAAAACATGATGATGACATCATCACATTTTTTTTCAGGTATTTCTTATTTTTGGGGTATCGGGGTCCGTCAAAAGTATGTAGTGTGGGTACTTGTTGGATGCGGAATTAAATTCCGCATCCAACGTTATCTCCCGCTTGAAATTTGAGTAAAAACACAGGGAGGTATGTCGAAAATACGAACAAAAAAAGTAGTTTTCTTTTATGATAAATATGTTGTCAATATCGTGGAGGTGATGAAAATTGACAACAAATTCTTTTGCATGGGTGAAAATCGCAAGTTAAAACAATGAACAAATAACGAAAAATTTGAACAGTTTAAATTACCAAGTCCAACGACGAAATAAATCTGAGTCGTAGATTTCCAACATACCAACGATCACGATTGAAGCGGGAAATGAAATTGTGGAGATGAATCTTGACAATTTTTTCAATTTTGATTTCTGCAATCCACATTCTGGGTTACGGAATTGCGGGATAACATTTGTGACCATAAATTAGTTTTATTGCTTCTGCAATCCGCAATCCGCAAATTACGGGTTGTGGGATCATGGAAGAGCAGTTTTTCGATTTTATTGTTTTTTGAGTTTTCGATTTTCGCAATCCGCATCACAGGTTGTGGAAATGTGAAACCAAAAATTTAGGGTTTTATTTTCTAAAAGATTTTTTGACATCTGCAATACGCATTGTGGGTTGCGGATTGTGAAAAGGTAAAAATGGAAAATAAAAGAAATTGCGACATCCACGAATTGGGTATGAACTAGCTTGAGAAACGTAGTGGTGGAAGGAGCCTCATAAATAGATCTAGAGGGGGTGGTTTTCTTCTTTTCACACCCTGAACAACATTGGAATCGAAGGCATAGCCCCAGGGACTATATAGCAGGGAAAGGGATGCTTCCTTGTGTTGGGTCCATAGATGTTTTAGGAGCCAAGCCCGATCTAGTACAGGTGTCCATAGCTCGGTGGTTGAGCTCACTAGCTTAGCAGTTCAAAATTTCCAGCTCCTTTACAACCTGATAAACCCATCTGTTAGTTGTCTTGGCTGGTCCTTAATGTGAATGTTGGATTAGCTGATTAGCCTGATAAACCCAATAGTATATTGGCTTGTTTGTTTGCATCCTGATAAACCCAACTGTG
Source organism: Pseudotsuga menziesii (assembly GCA_001517045.1). NCBI lineage: Eukaryota > Viridiplantae > Streptophyta > Pinopsida > Pinales > Pinaceae > Pseudotsuga > Pseudotsuga menziesii. The sequence goes on from LPNX010059182.1 coordinate 121,358, forward strand.
CTGGTTTGGATGAGTTTTGTTGTATCCTTAGCTATGTGTAAGCCTTCTAGTGTTCCTTATTCCTTATGGGAATCATGCCCAGCTCAGGAGTGGCTGTGCTATTGAGAGATTGATGAGAACATTGACCTATGGTTGGGTGGAACGTTGCGGTGACGTAGCTGGTTGCGGGACAAACTTATTTCATGATAAGTATTTCTTGTGTGTAATCCCTACAACTGTATTTTGTTTAATGAATTGTGATGAACATGTTGAATGCTTGATGAATGTATTTGCTTTCTCTATATATTGCATGTTTTATAAATCTGTGTATGTTTTTAAGTTTGTTGCATTCTATATTACGTTCTGAGGCTTAAATTGTTGGATTGGTGATGGCCTGAATGAACAAATATGCCCAAGACTTCTGTTAACAGTTTGAATTTTCCTTTTCGCAACTTGCATGATGCAGGATGGGGGATCACAATGCAGAAACATCCTTCTGTAAATTCTGTTCCCCGTAGTTTTCCTTCCACAACTCTCCTTTCCGCAACTTGCGGGATGCGGCTTTGCAGATCTCTACTTTTGCAATGGTCTATTCTGCATGCGTGATGTGGGATCCCAATTTCCATATTTACCCCATTCTGCAAACTCAAGCTTTCTACATTGTTGATTCTTGCGGGTTGATTCTCAGTCGTTGATTTGTCTCCAGATGCGGAATAGATGATGACCATCGATTTCCATCGCGATCTTTCTCCGCCGTTCGATCTCCTCTGAGATATTTCTTCGTAGATCGTCGAATTGATCACTGGCAGGATCAATTTTCACTACTGTTGGGAAGTTGGAGAATTTATTCATAGACTTGAATAGAGTGAATGCAAGATGAGTTCATGCCTCTATATATCTCTACAAAAAAATCAGGAATCCATCAAAATACATACATAATTCAATGAACTTCGAGCTGGATGCTCCTGCATCGGTTAGATAGCGGTAATGATCATGTTTCCTCTCTGCTGGATGGGAGGGGATGTGACACACACTCTCATTTTCATCTCCAGAATCTTCATCAGAAAGAGATGAAAGTTCAACAGTTTCTTCCTCTACTAGTTTCAAATCTTAGAGAGGTTCTTCGAAGCGGACACTTCTCTCGATGAGTATCTTTTTAGATATGATATTCAATATTTTGTATCCCTTTTCTTCCTCAGCATACCCAATGAATATGCAATCAACACTCTGTGGTTGCAAATAATTTCTCTTATCTAGTGGAATTCGAGCCCAAGCAGTGGACTCGAAAACCCCGAAATTGGACACATCCAGTTTATGACCAGTGTATGCTTCGAAAGGTGTTTTTCCTTTCATGGATGAATGTGGGACCCTGTTCTTAATGTAGGTAAAAAAATTCATGGATTCAGCCCAAAAATTTGCATCCAAATCCTTATACTCAAGCATATAAGTTGTCATTTCTTTTAGTACTCAGTTTTTCCTTTCCGCTACACCATTCTGCTGAGGTGTGTAGGGAACAATGTGCTGAATATTGATTCTACTTTGGGAATAGAGTTGCAAAAGATATGATTTGATGTATTCACTTCCATTATCACATATGAGATCTTTGATCTTGCTCCCAGTAGCAGTCTCAACAGAAGCTTTAAAATATATGAATTTTTCAAGAACTTCCGACTTCTTTTTGAGAAAGTAGACCCATGTAAATATTGAAAGGTCATATATGAAGGTAAGGACATACCTTGAACCACTCATGGAGGTTATTGGAATTTTACCGCTGATATCAGAATGGATTATCCCAAAATACATGTAGCTCTGCTTGCTTTTCTCCGATCAAACATATGCTTAGGATGCTTGTCGACTATGCATCCCTTGCAGATCCCTTTTGAGGATTTGATTGTTGGAAGGCCTTCCACCATGGAATGATTTAGTAGTAGCTACAAATATTTGTAGTTTAGGTGTCAAAACCTTTAATGCCACAATCGGCTGACCTCATTCCCATGAGTCAGAAGGGCAGATGGCTTTGAATCAGGCACAAAGTTAGAAAAATCATAGGTCTTAGCAGTGTGATTTTCTTTCCCTACAACAATGAGTTTTCTCGAGGCTATATCAGATATCTCAACATCATTGAGGTTGAATACAACTCTTTTAGACAAACCTGTGTGTGTCATTTGATACACATACAACAAGTTTGAAGCTAAAGAGGGCACATATAGAACATTTTTGAAGTTGCCATGTTCTAGTTTGACAATACCTTTTCCCTTTGACGAGACTTGAGAGTCAACTCCCATATGAATGGAGATGCAGCTATCAAAATATAGTGATGTGAAAGAATCCTTGCATGCAACCATATGATTCGAAACACTATATTCAATGAGAAGAGCTCTAGCCTTCGAAACATTATCCATGAGAGAATGCCCTCTTTCAGGTTGATTATTCCGATCTCCAGCTTCTTTTTTCCTTGCGCCTTCTGGAAGAGTAATTTTGTTTTTATCAAGGATAAGGTCCATATGATCAATTGTTCTCTTCATTCAAGATCTTTTGGGGTGAAAGTCTCTTGCATAGTAAGAGCACTTTGTCTTATCTTTGCCCCGTTGCTTGTTTTTCCTTGAGCCTAAGGGCTCATCCAACTGCTGGTTTTTCTCCTTCTGCTTGGGAGGGTCAAACTTTGTATTCTCTTTATTTTGCTTTCCTTTTGCATTCAAAGTTTTGGGTCCTCCATCAAACAATTCTTGATATTTGGAGGATCTCAAGGATCCCATCTGAACAAGTTTATCATGCTCATTGGTAAGGGACTCAATGAATGCATTTAGGGTCGACATCTTCCAATTTGGAATTGTAAGCTTTCTGGTATGGAAGGTTGACACAAAAATAGAGTAGTCTGGTCCAATATTTGAAATAATAGAAAGGATGAGCTTATCATATTTATTCTCAACTTCACATTGCTTCAATTGGAGCAGAAGGTGCTTGAACTTAGTGAAGAATTCATTGATGGTCTCAAAGTTTCCCAGATTGAGAGGGATCAATTCATTCTCCAACTGATAGGCTCTCAAATCATCGTGCTTTCTAAAGAGTTTAGAAAATTTTTCCCACACTTCCTTGGGATTATTTAATCCAGAGATATGGAAAAGAATATCCTTAGAAATGGAGAGGCATAGGAAACCATACGCTTCATCTTGTTTGTTCCAATATTTTTCCTTCTCTATTACTGCAGTCGTCTCTATCTTCGTGCCCATGGTGACTTTGTAGAGTCCTTTGGGGCACAATGATATCTCAATATCCTGTTTCCACTGATGATAGTTGAAAGGCGTGAGAATATTGCTTGAAGAGGAGTCCATTTTGCAGCTGTAGCGAATGCAATAGAAGTGCTTAAGATACCTGCAATGAGAAAAAACAAACACAATAAGGTCAAACAAACTGCAATTTTGGAGTTTTCTTCATGGCTAGCTTAGTTAATCAAGAAAGCTTGATCAACGAGATGCTAGATTATCCAATATTTATGTGGTAAACTCCTCGCTTCTTGTGCAGTGTTGGAATAATTTTGAGCAATTTTGCTCAATATTCTTCATAGATCCAGCAAGAAACCTGTAGAAGAATTGTATTGTACTGCCATGGATTTGATACCATATAAAATTGGAGTCACAAGAATATAAGGACTAAGAAAAAAACTTACAATAGATTTTGCAGATCAATTTTACTCAGAAATGACATGAAACAGTGCAAAAAGACTTGTAGCTGCATATTTACTTATCAATAATCAGAAGTAGTGATACAATGCAATACAATGGCATAAAGAGCCATGCAATTTGAATCCCAGAGAGATCATTCGAATTCATAACATGAGAGTGGCTTAATTGTCAGTTAAACACCACTCGACACATAAGTTAAACACTTAACTCCAACTTAATTGAATCTAACTGACTTGGAGGTAGTTTAGACTGAGTCTAACTGAATAGAACTCAATTGCATGCCAACAAGTAGGTGATGGCGCCTATTTGACTTCATTTATGTGAGATTAACTGAACTGAATTGAAGTGAGTCACCAAAAGTAGGTGGAGGCACATTTAGTCACTCCAGTTAAATGCATTTAACAAAAAATAGGCTAATTGATGAGGAAGGCACCTTTGCAACTTCAGTTTAATTGAAAGGTAGGTGAAACAACCTTTAGTTAACTTAAGGGGCCGCATATGTCATGCATATCAACCCAAATTTACTCCTAGTTTGAAGGAGGAGGCTCTGTTAGGCTCCCTGATTGAAGGAGGAGATCCAGTTGATGATGCAGTCACATGTTTGAGTCAAAAACTTAGGATAAGTGGTAAATTAGGCTAAATAATCCAAATAATGATGTGTGGTTGGATAATGACTCCAACAAGTAGTAGTCCCAACTAATATGAATCTTATTTTTTCTTTCCAATCATAGTGTCATTGAATAAATGCTTGATGGGTTAATGGCCATGTTAACTCCTTTGGTAGTTGAAATTAATCCCTACAAAGATGCATTCCATACAACATTGTATCTTTCCTTGTAGCAGCTATGCACTTCCTTAGTTCTCTCTACAAACTTACAAATTCCACGACATCTCCAATTAAATGAGGCAACGTTATTATGCCTCCCATTCACAATTTGAATTACATAATAAGAATTGTACATTGATTTAGATGATGATATAAAGGCATCTATGCTTGCAATGTATTATTGTTGTATGAAATAAAGAAAATGCAGTTACACACCTAGAGGATTTCTACAACACATTTTCCAATCATTAATGTGTTTTACATCCAATCTTATAAACCATGATCCAATAGAAACATCCCCATTTGCACAAATCTATGTAATATATCTATGATTCACCAACATGAACTAGTTAGATATCATACTTGAGTAACTTGCTCTAAAAACATTACTTCATTTTACTATACATGTTTATGAAGAAACATTCAAGGGATTACAATTTTGGGATGCATAGTACACCACATCCTTTTGAGATGGTATTAAGTTGACTGGTTGTAGGTTTGAAGTATTTTTTCCCCATGTCACCAAATTCCCAGTATTATAGTTGATGGTACCTTACCTCCATATCATAAAAATCTTGTCAATACTCAAATTATAAACCAAGTCAAGCTATTATAATTAGACAAGGACAAAGGTGATGGCACCAGAGAAACATGCTTAGCCATAGAAAATCGAATTTACGGTTCTTTGAGGAGAAAGCATTCCTTAAAGAGGTGGAAATGTTACAAACATAGTAATACATTCAAATAAATAATAGAAGTAACTAATAATCAATAAATAATATTAGTATTTAATGAAGAGTCAAAGGACACACTTGTTCACTCTCGTGACGATATACCTTTATAGACATTGATTGGCCACATAAGTGAACAAGTATGTCCTTTGAATATTCATTAAATACTAATATTATTTATTAATTATTAGTTACTTCTATTATTTATATGTATTATTATATTTTTTACATTGCCACCTCCTTAAGGAATGCTTTGTCCTCAAAGCATAATAAATTGGATTTTCTCTGGCTAAGCATGTTTCTCTAGCGGTGTCACCTCTGTCCTTGTCTAATTGTAAGAGCTTGACTTAGTTTCCAATTTGAGTATTGTCAATTTTTCTGTAATTTTTGCATCATACCCTGAAGTCTTTTGATTTGGTCATGTAACGTAAAACCTCGACACTTTTTGGGTGCAAATTTGTTTCACCCCTATTATGAATAAATCTTTTGGCTTTGGACACTTTGTTCCTCAATTGTAATTACCCATTCTCGATAACACAATATTCAACACCATAGAATTTATAATGTTGTGATTTATCTTTAATCAATATAGGTGGAACAATAAGTTTTCCTTCATTTTTTCTTGTAGCCCTGATCTTCTCACTCTTCCTACGATGAGTTAGAACGTACTTTGTGGTTACTTCTTGTGTTTGGTTTTCCTGATTAATAATTTCTCTTTGCAATACATTATATTCACTCTTATTTGATAATGAGCATGAAATTGATACTAGTGATACTTTCTCTGGTATTTCGTCATAATCAACATTTGAGTTGTATGCACCGTGACTTTGTTTTTCTCATTGTTTCTCATTTTTATCTCCTCCAATCAACATTCTTTAGAATCTTCAACTATCTTGTTCACTCTGTTTGTGAATAATTTATGCATGTTAGCTATCAATCTTTCAATTTTGTTGCCAAACTCTTCTTATCCTTCCACTAACTCTTTCTGGGACTTCACGATGTTATCCATAATTAGCAAGGTTTTATTGGATTCATTTTCATAACGACCCTCTGTGTGAGCTTCATTATAGTCACCCATTTTATTTTTTCCTTATTATTCATAAAACCCACTTTTTAATTTTACATTATATATATTATATGAATTTTTTTTGCCCAATTTTTAATTTTACTTTATATATAATGTATATAAACTTTTCAAGTAAAAATATTTTATTGGGTTTAGGAAAAATATTTTAATGAGTCTAGTAAAATGATTTTGCTAGGCTAGTAAATTTTTTCCAGGGTTTGGTAAAAAAATATTTTTATCGGGCCTAGTAATCTTTTATACTAGGTCTAATAAATTGTTAATATTGGGCTAGTAAATTTCTACCCCTTTCAGTGGCTTTGATACCAATGTAGAAAAAGTGATTTTACACATAAGTATTCTACAATAAAATTGTAGATATATAAAAGTATATTTGATAGTAGATGAATGATGAATTCAATGTTCTCGTGATAGTATACATTTATAGGCATTAATTTTCCATGAAAGTAAGCAAGGGTGTCCTCTAACTCTTCTTTAAATATTAATCTTCTTTATTAATTATTAGTTATTTCTACTATTTATTTATATGTATTATTGTTATAGAGAATATCTTCCTATGGCTTGGGGTGGACCACAACAGACAAGATGACACCAGAAATCACATCCATTCTCAGATATGCTATATAAATTAAAGAAGCTAACAACTAAGGGAGAGAGTCCGTACCTCAACTAGATGTTCGAAGAATACCACTGTTGAGCTCATGATCAAATGCTTGTTCCCTACAATTTGTCTTCAACAATAGATATATATCCAAGCATAGAATATATTAAATGTTAGCATTCAAACTAGCATAAAAAACATGTATAAAGCAACTATATCCATTGATACAAATATAAACAATTGCACATGAAATTTGGACGAGAAATGGATATTTCTATAAATATAAAAACAGAGATGCAATGTGACAACCTCTGTTGGTACCTTGTTGGAACCGAGAAACCAAGTTCCTCCACCTGATCCTCTACCACTTCAACTCTCCATAGCAAGGCAAGCTCACAAAGACAATGGAGAGTCAGGGAGATGAAAATAAAGAGTTATATAAACAAGGGTGAAGGGATGCATACTAAAGCATATGGCAATGGGGAAATTTTTTGTTATAGTTTCCTTACTTTGAAAGTTTCTCCTTTTCCAATGCTTCACAATGGATCAATATATATCCCCTAAATGGGAAATGGAGGGTCGATCAGAGCGTTTCCAGGCGTATGGAAGGCCAAGGATCAAGATATTCATTACTTGATGAGGAAAACTCCAAATACTTTTTATTTTTGAACCAAAACTCGATGTACGCGGGCTGTAATGGCGCAGGATGCATATACACGAGCTGCATAAACTGAAGCATCATGGCTATACTGAGTAAGGGGGGTATAGTGAGTCTGCATAGGGACAACGGAAGGTCATCAAGGCATGATTCATAAGGTTTGACAAATCACGCTATAACAATTATTATGTTAGTAAAATTGCCACCTCCTTAAGGAATGTTTTATCCTCAAAGCATAATAAGGATTTTCTCTGGCTAAGCATGTTTCTTTTGTGGATTGACCTTTGTCCTTGTTTAATTGTAAGAGTTTGACTTGGTGTCCAATTTGAATATTGGAAATAATTTTCTATAAGTTGTGCATCATACATTGAAGTCTTAATTTGGCCATGTAACGTAAAACCTCAACAATTTTGGATGCAGGCATGTGTCGCCTCTGGTTTTGCACGATTCTTTGGGATTTCGATACTTTCTTCCTTAGTTGTAATTCCCAATTCTTTATATGACGATATTCAACACCATAGAATTTATAATTTTGCAATTTATCTTTAATGGATATAGGTGGAACCATAAGATTTCCTTTTTTAATCCTATTCTTCTCACTCTTCCTACGATTAGGTGGAATGTGGTTTTTTCTTTTCTTTTATTTTCTAAGTAATAGTTTCTCTTTGCAACACATAATCTTCACTCTTATTTGGTAATGAGCATGAAATTGATGTTGGTGGTACTTTCTTTTATGTTTCATCATAAACAACATCTAAGTTGTATGCCACCATGACTTCATTTTTGTCATCATTTCTCATTTTTATCTCCTCTAACCAACGTTCATCAGAACGACTACCTTGTTAACTTTATTAGTGAATAATTTATGCATGTTAGCGTCAATCTATCAGTTTCGTTGCCTAACTCTTTTTGGACTTTTTCTAACTCTTTTAGTGACTTCATAATGTAATCCCTAATTAGCGAGGTGTTAATGGATTTGTCTTCTTCAAATCATTTTTTTGATTTAACTTTATATATATATATATTCCTGTCACTTGGGGCCAATGCATTTAAACTATTGGCTAAGAAACCACAACCGAAGGGCATATAAGCCATTAAAATCACCTAGGGATCACACCCAATCTAGACCACACCAACCCTTAACATGGATGAATTTTTGGGTGTCTCCTCCCAACTAACTCGCCCCTAAGGGAATTGAACTCGAGTCGCCCCGTTGATGAGACCCACACCTTAATCGAATGAGTTAGCGAGAATTGACACAATTTAACTTTATATATTATATATAGAGTTTTTTTCTCTTTTCTTTGTTGAACCCACTTTTTAATTTTACTTTACATATAATGTATATAAATTTTTTAATTCAAAATTTTTACTGGGTCTAGTAAAAATATTTTTCTGAGTCCAGTAATATGACTTTAATGGGCCGATAAGTTTATTTAATCAGATTTGGTAATTGTCTTTTACTAGGTCTAGTAATTTTTTTATAAAGTCTAGTAAAATTGTTTTACTGGGTTGGTAAATTTCTACTAGGCTTTGAATGGATTTGATACCAATGTTAGTGGAAGCACTTTGACACATAAGTATTTTTCAATAAAATTGTAGATATATAATAGTATATTTGATAATGAATGAACGATGAATCAAATTCTCTTTTGATGCTATATCTTTATAGGAATTGATTGGTCATGAAAGTGAACATGTGTGTCCTTTGAATCTTCATTAAATACTAATATTATTTATTAATTATTAGTTAATTCTATTATTTATTTATATGTATTATTATGTTTGTAAAAGGACATACCAAAACATAGGTCATAAGAGCAAGTAAAAAAAATATTCCAATTATGGAGTAACTTGAGTACAATGACAACAATGAAGAATCTTAAATTTAGAGTTCTAAACTTCAGTAACCAAATGGATGTTGCATAATTCCACACATTTCTTTATGGTATCAATTCCAAGTTTGGAATAATATGACTCTTTCTCTTTGCTACTTATTTATTTGGTAAGACAAGACTTCATACATCCCATGTACACTTGAGGCTTAGATAAATGTCCTACAAGAATTTTTGTAAGGGTTTGTAAAAGAGAATGAGAGTATTTGATTATATCAACAAGTAAATACTTCAAAAATTAAGGCCTTAAAGGTTCTATCAGAGTGTTGGGGGAAAATACCCGAACTTCACATATAGATAGAAAAATAGGATATCTGTAATGTCCTCTTCTACTTAAGAATAAGAAGCACCTGCTAACCTATTTAATTCCCATAGGTTTGAGCGAGTATTACGAAAAAAGGGAATTGACCGAGGACAAGTAATACCAAGATCAGAGCAGATCATTCATATAGTATGATTAAGTCATTAATATAGTAAAGAAAGCCTTATTTCTTCACGCTTAAAGTCAATGAGCAATTAGGATTGCATGCATGCAAAAAGTAAAGTGCAAACCCTAAAAGTGACATGAAAACCCTAAAAGTATATGCTAAAGTTATATAAGAAGGTTAATTGAACCAAAAGGGAAACCATGATTATTATTATTGAGTTTGGTTTCTAGAGCAACAACAACAGGTGCCGCGACAACAAGTTGGGGTTGGAGACGAAGGTCTTCAGCTAGCAAGTGTTTTCAGCTGTAAAATCTATCTTCCCTAATCACTTTTGGATATATCATTTAGATCTATCATCAACTATTCATCATCTTCATTATTGTTTAGCAATCTAGCATACGGAGAGAGAGTTTATTGCAGGTTCACGTTTTGATGTTGGGGAGCAAGTGGAAATCCTCAGAACAATTCGCTGGGGCTCATAATATTAGAGTTTCTTTCGCATGTCATAACTATTCTTCTCTATAGGATCACACCAATCTACTGGGTGAATATAAGTCCAGTCCATACACTTCCGCAGTAGTTATCAGCAGTATCGTCAAAGAGGGAGGACGCCACCCATCCAGAGAATATCAATTCGCTAGGTCTCTAGAGGGGGTCAAATTTGGTGCACGCTCCATTCCATCTCTCTGAGGATCTCATTCCATTTTTCTTGGAAAGTCTCAGCCCTATCAGACACCTATTTCCTCAAAAACATGAAGGAGAGCACTAAGTGGGCGCGTTTTATCATCTTGGGCATCAACTCTTGGAAGGAAACACTATATCCTCTTTATCCTTCTTGCATGGCTTGCATGATGCCTATATACTGAAGGACTATCAACAATTAGTTATTATTGGTATGTGTACCTTCTCTCACTGAAATTTTTTATCTTATTATTTCTCTAGATCAATTATATTTTAGGGCCTTTTGGCACAACACTATTTTGCATGCAAATTGTTATTATCTTTCTAGCAAAACTGAAACATTGAACCCCCAAACATATCATCAAAACACAATAAAATATTAGTTGGGATATTATTGTGGTATCAGATCATGTTCCTTTCCAACTATGGGCTTGAACATTAACAATAAATGAATCCAGAAGAAACTACCTTTGTGACTTATAGAAGGAGGAAGGGCAGGTACACAGAGGATCTGGAATTTGAATATATTAAGGTAGAAGATATAGATTCAGACATGGACCCAATAGGAATACACTCTGATAGAGGAAAGGGAACATGGGAAGAGGAAGACATGTTATCATTTCATAGCTTAGTTAGTGCATTAAATGACTTAGCTAAAGGACATAAAGAGGTGTTACATGCTATAAACAGGTTGGATCTTAAGCCAGAATAGGGCCAAAACAATTTACCTATTTCACCAGGAGATAGAGGATTCACCAATAGTAGTGGGATACATGCATATACTAATATGCATAACACTCCTCACATATACAATAAACCTTCCGGACCTACTATGCCTCACTTTTTGGGAAATGCCATTGCAGGATGAGTCATGCCAGCAGAACCTAGTGAACCATTTAGAGATTATTTAAAGGAATACATGTATTTGGGAGACAAGTTCCATTCAGCCATGTCATTCTTAGACTTATCCATATGAAAAGTAGGAACCAACCTAGGAATTTTAACAGAGGGTTTACCCAGAACTATGAATTACAGAAAACTGTGGGCAGGTTGAGCATTCCTAATTTTGAGGGATCTCGTGGGTGTTCGACAAGAATATATCCAGAATTTGGATACTTATTTCCAACTAAACCCTATGACTGAGACATACTCCATTAAATTTGATACCTTACATTTGGACGACGAGGCTCATGAGTGGTGGTACCATGGGTTAGTGACGTCGGGTCACGACACCATCAGTTCATACAGTGGTTTCACACAGAGGCTCATGGAGTGGTTTGATAATAGGGACATGGAGATACATTTCAGAGAGTTAACACAACTCAAATAGACTGGAAGTGCCAAGACCTTCATATTAGAGTTTCAGAGAGTAGTAATTATGGTGACAGATGTTTTTGAGAGTAGGTTGGTTATGTTATTTACAGAAACTTTGAAAAAACCTTTACATGGGTGGGTGAAAGCATACAAACCATCCAATCTACAAGATGCAATAAGTAGGACCCATATCTACAAGATTCAGTTCCCAAGAACAAGTTTTCGGTTAAGACAAATTTCCCAATAAAAGACAAGGACATGAAACCCTTCCATCAAGAATGACCAAAGAAAAATTGGGTGGATGACGACACCAGGAAGGAACTTAGAAGAAATAAATTGTGCTTCACTTGTTAGGAACCATGGATTCCATGTAATAGGTGCGTAGGGAAAGGAAAATACCACTATATAGAATTCTATTCAGATAGTGAAGAGGATGATCCAGAACAAGAGACAATCAAGGAATTGAGAACGACAGAGGATGAGTCACTTCAGGGAGAATCACCAGGTGGAGTTATTGCTACTTTATATGGTGTACCCAGGTTTCATACTCTTAGAGTCAGGGGAGTAGTACAGGTCCATAAGGTAGGTGTGTTAATTGATGGGGGGAAACCCACAATTTCATAGATGCAACATGGGTGGCTAGGAGAGGTATTCATGCAGAGAAATTTGAAGGATTTAGAGTAGCGGTAGCAAGAAATAACAACATGGAATGTAACCATTGGATTCCCAAACTAAATTTTACACTGGGGAACTGCAATATGACCGACCCATTTTGTGTGATAAACATAGCAGATACAAATGTAGTATTAGGGGTTCAATGGCTTTATTCTACAGGGAAATACACTACGGATTATAGGGCAATGTAGATGGAATTCCAGGGACAGGATGGAAAATGGGTGGTCTTGAGGGGCATGAAAACATATCCCCCCAAACCAGTATCATTACAGAGGATGGAGACTGTACTCAGACATGGAGACATAGAGTGGCCAACTGAATGTTTTGTCACTTTTTGGAAGCCTCTAGATAATAACACCCAACATCCGACATATATACATGCATTACTACAGAAACATGAGAAAGTATTTAGATATATTCCAATAGGTCAACTGCTAGATAGAGGGTTCAAGCACATTATTGAGTTAGAGGAGGGAACACTGGAAGCCATCACCACTCCGTACATGCATCCTAAAAGGTACAAAGATGAGAAAGAGAAAACAATTAAGGAATTGATGGAGTTAGGTTACATATGACCGAGTTCTATCCCATTTGTATCATCGGTAGTATTGGTAAAAAAGAAAGATGGAAACTTACGGATGTGTATCGATTACAGGGACCTATTGTTGGCACAACAGATCCCATTTCATTATAAGAAATGGGAGCCCCATTTATCATTATTAAGGTAATTATTTTTGTTATTTGTTTTACTTATGGGGTATTATTCCCTGGTGCTTTCATCCCTTTCATCCTATCATGTTTAAATTTAATAAAATTTTCATTCAAAGCCTTGTTTTTTGTTTGTTTGTGGATTGTGGAAAAACTTCTAATCTTTTTCAAATTCCTATCTCCGTAATCTGCATTCCACAATCCGCAAAAGTGGAAAGTGAAAGTCCTTTTTCTTGAAGGTTTTGAATTTTGTTTGGCCGCAACCCGCAATGCGAATAGTGGATGTCGCAATTTCTTTTATTTTCCATTTTTACCTTTTCGTAATCTGCAACCCGTAATGCGTATTGCAGATGTCAGAAAATCGTTTAGAAAATAAAACCCTAAATTTTTGGTTCCGCATTTCCACAACCTGCGATGCAGATTGCGAAAATCGAAAACTCAAAAAACAATAAAATAAAAAAACCGCTTTTCCACGATCCCAAAACCCGTAATTTGCGGATTGCGGATTGCGGAAGCAATAAAACTAATTTCTGATCACAAATGTTATCCCGCAATTTCGTAACCTAGAATGTGGATTGTAGAAATCAAAATTGAAAAAATTGTCAAGATTCATCTCCACAATTTCATTTCCCGCTTCAAGATCGTTGGTATGTTGGAAATCTACGACTCAGATTTATTTCGTCATTGGACTTGGTAATTTAAACTGTTTGAATTTTTCGTTATTTGTTCATTGTTTTAACTTGCGATTTTCACCCACGCAAAAGACTTTGTTGTCAATTTTCATCACCTCCACGAATTTCTCACATCAGAATAACCAGGAGCACATGAAGACTGGTTACTCACATCAGAATAACCCTGATGAATCAATATATCAAGGGACTAAATCCTTCTTAGAAGTTGTAACTAGAATCACCACTCTTGATGAAAACAGTTTCATCTTCCAATACCAGTACGATTTGAAGACCAAGGTACTCCACTATAGGAAACTTGAATTAACAGTAGAGGAGAAAGCACAGAGACAACTAGTAGAGAAAGAAGCTCAAAATTCACATGTTGCTTCTTCTTCAGGGACAAGTGAGAAGGTTGATGACCATGGAAAGGATATAATTGAACACCCTCAACAGCCAGGAACCTTATCCACCTTTGAGGCACTAATAAGGTTTGAAAAAATGAAGAGGAACTTAGAGATCATGATCTCAATGGTGGAGGCCCAAGCAACAATTTCTAAACCTCAACCAATGAGGCATAGGACTGAGCAACCACTTCAACAAGCTCAACCACTTCCATAGGTTCAACCAGTTGCACAGGTGCAACCACCTCCATAACCTCATCCAATAACAACAAAAATTGAAGTCCATGAAATTGAGAGTGATCTGGAAGAAGAAAAATTCGCCTCTAGTTAATCCTGCCCAATTACGGTTCCCACCATTTTTCCATATGTTGCTTCAATAACCTAGACAACTGGGGATTATTTTGATAGTTTAATTCATAACCATTATTTTTCCAAGATTCACATTTCCCATATTCTTACTTCCAGTAATGGTACATCTGTTGTATCCTTACCCATACCCATTGCCATTCCCTTTTCAAACTTGCCTATTTTTTTAGCAGCTTTTGAACTACCTGTTGTTTCCACCCAACTGACATGATCATAAACCCCTTCATCATCTTCACAACTTGATATATCTTCTATCCCTACTATCTATTCCAAACCCATTACTTCTCTTCCCATTTCCACTCCTTCGCCCTCCACTACTCATACCTCTACACCTTCCATCACTATTCCCCAAGTCACCATGCCTATCCCTTCCCCCGATTTTCCCCAACCTGCCCCTTTAGTCACAGTCTCTTAAGGAGATATTGCAACAACTGAAGAAATGGCAGACTTCGGTGATGATGCAGTGGTTTATCCTGGGAATGATTTTGAAGCAAAGTAAGAAGGGCAGTGGTGAAGAAAGGATCTAAGTGATCTAGGGAGGGAACCTTCAAGCAAGGATATGTACCCAATCATATTATCTAGAAGATAGCTTCCACAGATGCCAAACAGAAGGCCTTGGAGACTGCAGCTTCTATGGGAGCCTTTGCAGGTGCCTACTATGACTCAGTTTCCTCACTAAACAAGGAAATTTAGATAAAGGATCAAGAGTTGCAGAAGGTCAAACAAGAACAAATACAAGATATTGCACGACATCACATGAATATCCAAGAGCAGAATGATGGTTATGAAGACCAAATCCAACAACTACAAGAAGAAAATGAGCTCCTCAAACAAAATCTTGAATAATCACAAGGGATGAATGTCAAACACGTGGAAACTATTACATCCCTTGAGCATCAGTTGAAGGATTTCTATTTTGTGTATGTTGATTCTTCATTTTCCAAGTTCACTGAAGATGAGTTTAGACACTTGGATTCCCGAATTCAGGATGACCTCTAAAAGGTTATGGTTGTTCCATTTGAAGGACTAAATTAAATCCAAGAGACCTATAATGCCTTCGAATTTGAATTCAACCTCCTGTATGATCACAACCAAAGGAGGAAGGAAGCAACAAAGGATTATGATAATCTGGTGGACTGGTAGAGATACATCAAGGACATACCTTAAGATGTGCAGTCCTCGATAAAATAAAACTGAGAAGGATCAAGATTTCCCTATAATCATTGGAAAAAGTCCGTGAGTCTATATAGTCCACCATTCAGAATGGACATGTGGCCTGCAAGAAGAGGTGGTTCGCATCAGAAAATTTGTTAAGTTTTATGGACTTGCAACTAATGGATCCGATCGAGGATGTTCTGCCTCCAAAGATGAAGTTGGACTAGAGTGAAAGAGATTTTTTGGAAACTAAGGAGCGAATCCAGAAGGTCGATCACCTGCACCTAGTTGATATCAAGGAGTGGATTGATTCTCCTTTAACTTCATAGATGAAAATAAACCTCTTTCTTTGAGAATGGGAGAAAGTTAAGAAAAGGGAGATCGAATCCCTATTTTGCAAGGCTAGGTTACAACTGGAATTCGCTGAGTATAGGGATATATAATACCTATTGGAAGCCTTTTACAAGTGGCAATCTTCCCTTGGAATATCTTGAAACCAACATTTTGTAATCCCCACATCTTTGGGAGATCCTTTTTTTTGTAATATTTTGTAATAATTGTTTAAAGAGATCACATCTCCTATAAGGGTGGATAAAGCTCGCGAGAGTGACAATAGAGGACTGTAGGAGAAAGAACCACAAAGGATAGATCATAGATACTCTGTAAATTTTGCAGGATTGTAATTTCTTACATCTTCAATAAAATTTACATTGTTTATGCTATCATCTTTTGGCCATTCATTGAATGTCTTCTGTTAGTGCCAGAAATTGTTCTCAGACTACTAAAGAACAAGCCAACACAATCTCATAAAATAAAATTAAGTAAAATAGGTTTTTAGGGTTTTGGTTTATGGTTTTGGTTGAAAACTTCAACAATCAAGGAGGAAATAAACAACAACAAGCTAATACATAACTGAATCATGCAAGTTGGATAAACTGGGGATCAAACACGTCCCAATAAGCCATAAACATTACACATGAAATACTAATTCCACCCACAGGCTACAAACATTTACATGAATAAACCTTTAAACAAGAAATGAAATTGTAGACTGAGCAATCAACCAGATCAAAAATGAAAAAGCATGACAGGTAAAAGGGATTATCAGTTTATATATAATCAATAATAGTCATCCACTTACATAAGAGTTATAAGTGCTAGCTTGAGAAATCAAAGCTCCAAAAGCCTCTCCTTGAGTGAAAAATCCCACCCTGAAACTGTATGTTTGTCTTTGTTTTATTTTATCATTACAAAAGTAAAGTAGTTCCATAACTACCTTCTAGGTCGAAATTTGAAATAGTTACATCAATTAGTTACATGATAACTCAATTTCTTTAAAGACAATTAACCCAAAAATAGCAAATCGGATTTGGGGAAATTTGGCGAAAATCTGGAAATTTGGGTCTCAAAGACGCCTTCATATCTCTCGATCCGAGACACCTGTGCAAAAACTGAGAGAGTTTTTTTAAATGAGTATGTTATGAACAAAAATATCTCTTGGATTTTCAAAATTCCTCTTCAATTGATCGGAATGCGTGCTGCAAATATGTGACTAAAACATGAAATTATTAAATAATTCAAACCCTGAAAATAGGCCACAAAGATGAATTCGAATCTCTCAAATGATAATATTTGTTGCAAAATGAGAAAGGTTTTTGTGAATGAGTCTATCTTGGACAAAAACCTCTTTTTGTTTTCCTGAATTCATTTCCATCTCCTCGTAATCTGCTCCCAATGACAATGGCAAAAACAGGAAAAATAGAGCTGCTACAGGAATCTCCTCATGAAAATATTTTGACAAAGGACTAAAAAATGAGAGTTAAATTATAAATCAAAACTTGGAATAAAATTTTATTATAAGTTTTTGAAAGCTTAAAGATGTACATATTAACTAATAAGCCCAAAAGACAAACCTTAAAACTAAAATAATGAAATAATTCAACCATTAAAAGCATTAAATCCAACCAAAATTATTGATTGTCCAAAATTATTAAAATCAACATAAAATGTAAAATCATTTTAAACCAATGGTTGAAAAGTAGGACAAAAATAACAGATAAAATAAGAACAAGATCTAGTTGTAACATCTTCAATGAATTCTTGTTATTATTTTATTTTCTCAGATCTTGAGCACATGTTGCTTGATTATTAAACACATTAATTCCTGTATTGATTTCTTATTACAAACATTATTGTGTTGTTTATGCATTAAGTAAATTTATTTATTTAATCCATATTGTTTAAATTGCAACTAATACACAATCACTTCTGCAAATATTGATTTTTCAATTAGTATTACTCTGCTAGAAAAATTACATGCCTAATGTCTTTAAATATAACAATTCTATTTTAATTGTTTCGGTTATATTCAAAGTTGGCAATAAATGAATTTGATTTATATTTCTATGCATTGGATTAACTTTTTCCATAAATCATAGATCTAATTGTTCTATTACAAATTATCCACACATACTGTTACAATTTACCTAGATAGTTTATAGTTCACTGCTACCTTAAGACCATCCCATATCTTCCATAGAGGAATAACATATCCACTTGGACCTAAACACCTTGTGCCAATGGAGGGCTTATATCCATAGGAGTCAGTCATCCCAGACAACTTGGGGATAAAACTATCTCTACGTGGTGTTGTTTGAATCCCTTCAGGTTGGAATTTCTCGTCCTGTTGATTTCCTTGTAGTTTTCCAGCAACTACCACCCCGGGCCATCAACAAACCCTCAACAAGAAAACCATAAAAAATAGGTACCCCATTCCCACAATTGATGAATTACAGGGGGGAAATACTTCTCTAAAATTAATCTCTAATCAAGGTATCATCAGATCCAAGTAAGGGATCAAGATATTTCAAGAACAACTTTTCGTTGCCACTTTGGTCATTATAAGTTTTTATTTATGTATTTTGGATTCACCAATGCCCCAACAAATTTCAAGTATTGCATGAACCACACATTTAAATCTAAGTTACATAATGTTTTACTTTTGTTCTTTGATGACATTCTTATTTACAGTAAAACATGGGAGAAACATTTAAGACACCTAGATGAGGTACTGGGAATTCTGGAAGAACATTCTCTTTTCACCAAAATGTCTAAATGTGAGTTTGGTATGCAAGAAATGTTATATTTAGGGCATGTAATAAGAATAGATGGAGTACAGGTTCACATGGAAAATATTAGAGCTATTTTTGGATTGGACTACACCAAAAAATGTAACAAAATTGAACCGATTTTTTGGGCCTTTGCACTTATTAGAGAAGGTACGTTAAAGGGTTTTCTCAATTAACTGCACCCATCACATTTGCTACTAAGAAAGGGGCATGCTGTAAATAAGGGGCACAACAAACATTTGAAAAAATGAAAAAAATTATGAGCTCATGTCCCGTTTTGGCATTACTCGATTTCACACAACCATTTATAATAGAGAGTGATGCTTCAGGAGAGGGAGTAGGGGCTGTATTGATGCAAAACCATCACCTGATTGCATTTGAAAGCAAAAAAAATAAAAATTATGAACTCCACTACTATATATATGATAATTAAATGTTATCAATCTTACACATCTTAACGAAATTCAGGCAGTATTTGGTGGGAAGCAGGTTTAAAATTAAAATAGATCACAACATCCTCAAATACTTCTTAGAACAAAATGATTTGAATGAATGTCAACGAAAATGGGTCAGCAAGGTATAGGAATATGACTTTGAAATAAATATGTTAAGGGAAAGAACAATGTTGTAGCCGATGCGTTATAAAGACGACCAACCGACTAGAGGTCTCATCTCTTGGTTGAATATTCAAAGAATAAATTTGCATGTGAGTTGTTAGACGAAGAAATACAGGATGAAAGGTATAGGGTAATTGATGACATCATTTACTACAAGAATTGGATATACCTCGTTCTAGAATCAACTTTAAAGAAAAAGGTTTTACAAGCATCGCATGATTCACCATTATCATGGCATTAAGGGTTCTTGAAAAATTAATGACAAATTAGAGAGAGGTTCTCATGGAAAGGCCTCAAGGAGGATGTAATACATCATGTCTAGGAGTGTAGTATGTGCCAACATAATAAAATTGAACACATTCATCCGGCAGGGTTACTTCATCCATTACCTATACCAGAGCAGAAATGGGAGAGCATCTCGATGGAATTCATTACGAGTTTACCCAAGGTACATGGACGAGATTTCTTATATGTGGTAGTAGATCGGTTGACAAAATTTTCCCACGTCTTTTCCATTTTTTCAGATTATGCTGCATCAAAGGTAACAGACTTGCTTTTCAGAGACGTTTTTAGACTACATGGACTACCCAAGACCATGTCAGTGACTGTGACAATAAATTCACCAGTGCATTCTGGAAAGAGCTCTTCATATTAGTGGGAACATAATTAGATACTAGCACTAGTTATCATCCTCAGAGCGATGGGAATACAAATATAGTCAACAAATGGATCGAGGGATATTTAAGAAATTATGTAGCAAGGAAGCATATGACATGGATTAAATGGATACACCTAGGGGAGTACTGTTATAATACCACTCGCCATATGTCTATTATGATGACTCCTTTCAAAGATTTATATGGCTATGAGGCACTAAACTTTGTAGACTTAGTCTTTAGAGATAGAAGATCACCTAAGGCAAAATATTGGGTATAGGACAGTCAGGATATTCTTAAAGCGCTAAAAGAGAATTTACAGGAAGCTCAAAACCAACAGAAATTATCCGCGGATAGACATAGAGTTAATCATAGTTTTTAGGTAGGAGACTTGGTATATTTACAGATACAACCTTACAGACAATCTTCACTCAAGAAAAAAAGGGCAGAGAAGCGAAAACCTCACTTCTATGGTCCTTACAAAGTAGTCAAAAAGGTTGGAGAGGTGGCTTATGAACTAGAGCTTCGAGAGGAAAGTAAGATTCATAATGTATTTCATGTATTGAATCTCAAGAAAATAGTAGGTAAACAAATTGCTTCATCCATTGAATTGCCTCCCTTAGATGATGAAGGGATTTTAGTACTGATTCTAGAAATAAATCTACATGTTCAAGAAAGGAAACTCTGAAACAGGGTAATTCGGGAATACTTGGTAAAATGGAAATAATTACCTATTGAAGATGCCACATGGGAGGGATACCTGTGTATTGCAGCATCCTAGTTTACAGTCACTTGAGGACAAGCAATTTCAAGCGGGGAGGACTGTAATGCACTCTTCTACTTAAGCATCAGAAGCACTCGATAACCTATTTAATTCCCATAAGTTCGAGCAGGTATTACAGAAAAAAAGGGAATTGACTAAGGACATGTAATACCAGGAGCAGAGCAGAGCATTCATACAGTATTATTAAGTCATCAGTATAGTAAATAAATCCTTATTTCTTCAGCCTTAAAGTCAACGAGCAATTAGAATTGCATGCATGCAAAAAGTAAAGTGCAAACCCTAAAAGTGACATGTAGACCCTAAAAGTACACGCTAAAGCTATATAAGAAGGGTAAATGAACCAAAAGGGAATCCATGATTATTATTATTGAGTTTGGTTTCTAGATTAGCAACAACAGGTGTCGTGACAACAAGTTGGGGTTGGAGATGAAGGTATTTAGCTAGCAATTATTTTCGACAGTGAAATCTATCTGCCCTAATCACTTTAAGATAGATCATCCAAATCTATCATCAACGATTCATCATATTCATTCTTGTTCATCAATCCAACAAACAGAGAGAGAGTTTATTGCAAGCTCACATTTTGCTACTGGTGAGCAGTTGGAAATCCTCAGAACAATTCGATGGGGCTCCAAATCTTAGAGTTTATTCCACATGTCATCACTATTATTCTCTACAGGATCACACCACTCTACTGGGTGAATATTAGTACAGTCTGTTCACTTCCGGAGCAGTTATCAATAGTATCATGAAAGAGGGAGGATGTCACCCATCCAAAGCATATCAGTTCACTAGGTCTCCAAATGGGTTCAAAACGGCTGCATGCTCTATCCCATATCTTTGGGGAGCTCATACTAATTTTCCTAGAAAGTATAAGCCCTATCAGACACCTATTTTCTCAAAAACATGAAGGAGAGCACTAACTGGGAGCGTTTTATCATCTTGGGCATCAAATCCTAAAAGGAAACACTATCTCCTCTTTATTCTTATTGCATGGCTTACATGACGCCTATATACTGAAGGACTATTAACACTATTATTATTGGTATGTGTACCTTCTCTCACTAAAAGTTTATTTCCTATTATTTCTCCAGGTTATCTATATTTTAGGGTATTTTTTGTACGACATTGTTTTGCATGCAAATTGTTATTATATTTCTAGCACAATGAAAGCACTAAACCCCCAAACATATCATCAAAACACAATAGACAATTAGTTGGGATATTACAATATCCAACCCTCACCTAGATTTACTTGGACATCATCATCAACTTTTTATATAAAAGTATGCATCTAATATTGAACAAGTTGTAGCAAAGTATATTTTTGTCTTAGAAGACAACTCAAGATATGCTTCAACATGCTCCTGTTCAAAGTATTTGAACAACTTAAAATTTAATTTCTTACTTGTCCCATAAAATAAATAAGTATAGAAAAAGTGTCAGATATAAGGAAAATGGATGATGTACTAATCTCATGACGTCTCGGTGTTGTATGTCTTCAGCTTCAATTTCTTTGTTCAAAATTCCACCTATTGTAGTATTGTTTGACCATAAAAATCCATTAGTTAAACCTTCTCATAAAATGTTTGAAACAATTAAATTGATCAATATGCTTATAATAAGTTTGAAATCACTAAATTCTCTTTCGACATAAGTAGTAATGATAGAACTACTCCACTTACCTACAACCTTGGTCACATGGGTTGACTAAATTATGGTCTTGTTCATACAGATGTAAAATTTGATTTAAAGAATATGCCATATCTAGAACAAAAACTATAGTCAAATTTTTAAGTAACTAAACTAAAAATCAATGTAGAAAAAGATTAATGACCTTTTACTACAAACCAAAATGTCATTGTGGAACCAACTCCGATGAAAAGAAGATAAGAAAAATAAAGGACATGAAGAGTTGTATTCTAAAAGGGACTCTATTTTGCATAGCTAATTATATTTACTCTTATAGGTTGAGGGGGTTCACTAGCTAACTCATGGTTGTGATTACGGATGGAATTGAACCAGACATACACACAAAATAGGTCCTAACACTATGGATATAAGTTATGGTAACAATGTTGAACCTCAATAACTTTTGGAAAAGTTGACCTTCCTAGACACCCTTTTTATCTTTACTACATAGATACATTGTTTTTTATCAAATCATACCTTTCAATGTTAACAAACTTATATAACCGAAGAGCATACCCGTGACCATGATGAAAAGAATACTGATGCCTTTCTCTTCCATCTTCCTTTGTCTTTCACTTGTTTGATCACAATCAAGGAAATCAACATTGGCATCCACATATGAATGGAAGGATTTTTTCAGTCATTCCATTAACGATCATGATCATATGCAAATACCTATTCCAGTAGAAGTGAAATAGTACCCCATGGAATCCATGTTAATGGGCCGAACCTTGGTCCTTTTTTATACTGAAAGCAATATTTATCCCAACAATCATAAAATCCTTTGTCTGCTTTGATGTATCCACAACAATGGGATCTTATGAAATTAGAGTACCATTAAGTAGGTATGCTTGTGTAGACCTTGTTGTTGCTAGTTCTATTTCCAAAATTAATATTTTTGTACCAATGTTTTTGAATAAGAAATGACACATCATTAGGAGTCCCCTCCTTATACAAGAACTTAAATAAAAATCCACTAAAACAATGCTCATCCAAACCCTTTGAGATGAAAACACTATACCATACCCCACAAAAAGAAAAGCCGAGAACTGTCAATGTATGTAACTTACTCTATAGTTTGATTTGTTTTTTAAATTCCCCCCAAATATTGCTGGAGTCTACACGTTTTTGGTAAATTATGTATCATATCAGTTGATATATTTCTCATGTTAACTGGAAATCAAATAAATTATAATCACAAAAGAATTAATATATGGATATAAAAATACAAACTTTAGTCAAACTAAAATTGAAAAAAAACTATAATGCTCCACATTTTGGAAAAAATGCAAGAAAAAAACAAATAAGCCCACAACATCCCTCCATTTGTTGATATTATTAGACATGGATATGAAAAAAAAAATGTCTCACAACAATCTTGTAGATTTATAGGCAATATGCCAAGCACATAATAAAATGATCATGCAATGAAGTATCCAAATTCAAGATTTGAATGTAGATGCAACTATTAAAGTTTACAAAATGAAGCTTTGTGTGTTTGAGCATGAGATTAACTTAAATGGTTGTTAAGGGAAACAAGCATGAAGAAGAAAATCTAAAACATTAAATACGACATTGATTAATGAGTCAACCGGGATAATAGTAAAACATGTTGATTGACTTGTTAAATACTAAAGATTTCAATGTTTATATTCATATGGTAATAAACATCAATCCCTTTAAAATTCCAACTGTGTTAAAAAATATTCATCCTAATAACAAAACAATATTTATATGTAATTTAAAATCCTTCATAGTATATGAATGCTATGCATTTCAATTTTCTTGTTGAAAAATAGTCATATCATTGAGAAAATCACAAGGATTATTTGCACATACTTTTGCATTTCAATAACAACGCATGTGCTTGAGAGGCCATGGAAATATTTGTGCTTTATAATGAAACTAACCATGTCTTGTTTTTCATACTATGCAATCAAATTTAAGGATATCAAAACCAGGCCAAAAAATATTTTTTGTTGTTAAAGATTGCAAAGTATTTACCATATAAATGTACATAATGATTAATTTATTGCAATTAAAGTGATCCCAACAAACAAACCTCCATAATTTTCTAACATACATTCTTATATGTAACTAAGGAATGATACCAATATTACTTTTTGCATATAGCACACAATATTGAGATGATCCCCTTGAATATGATGTGTTTGATCATTAGATTTATTGTTGAATTATAATATAGGCATCTCACTCATTGATCTTCCTCGATACATTTTTACCTTTGATTTATTTCCCATGTGGAAATTGCCAAGCAAATTGCATTGTCAAACATGATATTGCAATGCTTTCCTTAGCTTTCTAATTGGATCACATGTTTGAAGATCAAGAGTAGTAATAAATCCACTAAATTAAAGAAGAAAGAAAGACGAAAAACATATAAAATGATGTAGAATCATACAATCCACTCATTTTCAAAAACATTAAATGAATATAGTTTTGATCAAGCAAACTAATTAAAGGTCATTGAAAAAGGATCATCTCCCAACCAAAACTGGAAGTAACAAAGGGCATTTAAAATATTTTTAATGGCTAATTGGTTATTTGATATCTAGAAAATTTGAGACAAGGTATATGTTTTTATATGTTTTCTTCATGACTTATTTTAGCTACAAGAAACATAATAAATGCAAGAAAAAACACAAGAAATTTCAAGAAATTTAATACTCCTAAAATAGTTAATCCCTCCCAACCCGCATAGAAGATTTTCTTGTAATGATGCTACAAAGAAACAAAACAATGCTACCCATTCAAAACTCAAAGAATCAAAATTTTAATTCGGAGACAGGAAACAACCCTAATGTAGATGTTTTTCATGCGGAGTTCATTTCCCTTATAAGGAAGACAAGGTAAAAATAAGTCTAGACTAGAAAAAATGATCTTGATCTTGATGCAAACATATTTTATTTGTAATGACAAAGCTTAGGAGTCCAACATAAAGTGTTACTCAAAAGGCATTGATGTTGTCATCATAGGTATGCTTCAACTTCTTAACAAATGCTGGATCATTATGATTCACCCAATTATGATTTTTTTATAGCAGTCGAGGCTTAGTCTAGGTGACTCGATATATTCTCATAATATCCAAGGAGGTGAATGGTAAAATTCCATTAGTTATAGTATACTTATAGGTGACCCAATATGGTCTCACACTATACAAGGAGGTAAATGGTAAAATTATTTTAATTTGTTTATGTGCACCTATCAAGGAAGGTATGTTCTAACCAAACAAAATAGTTAAGCTACAAATATAAATCTTAGAGAGAAAAAAAAACTAAAATATCATTAATGAATGTTTGGAACCTAAAGAAAATCCCAATAACACCTAGGATCAATTAATTAAGGTAATATTTATATCTATCAAGATCCAAAAAATAAACCAAACTAGAAAATATAAAATACCAACTGGCCACACCCCCAATTGTAATGTATTTGGTCAGAGTTAATTGTCATCACACATAGCCTTCTTTGCTTATAGAGAATTAGAGATAAATTAACAATTTTAAGGAACACTCCTCACTAGGTTGTAAAAAAAATCCCCACATAGAATATTACAACACAGAGGAACACTACCCATTTGTTTCGTGGCCCAATATGGAATTTCAAGACAAAGGCACAATTTGGGGGAAATTCGGTTTAACTAGTCTTGGATCTAGGAGTTACAAATGGCACAAAAGGGTCCCTAATTTGATTGGGAATGATATGATGAGTCTGAATACCTCTCAATTTAATCTATGATCACTTTAGGACTGGTTTTATAGCTCTGAAAATTAATTCCATGTTAATGACAAAAACGACAAAATTACTAGGACATTGCGATGAAATTCCCCCTAGGGTGTAGGAAAAAAGGGCTCCCCAACTCATGTGCCACCCTACCAAGTTTATAATTAGATTATGGGGAATTCTATAATACCTCATGGGTTGTCATTACACATTTTTATTAGTTCTTCAAACTGGTTATAGAGTCCCACATTCGTTTGTTAACTTTCAGTGATATTGCTTAAGGGAAATGCCATTGATAGATTCACTTTAACTCATAAAAAGTAAATGAAATGGTTAAGAAAAGAGAATGATGAATGGAGACCATATAAAACATACAAATAAATTAATCAACATAATTTAACATCATCTAAATTCCTCATTACAGATCATATACATATCTCCTTTGAATTGGAAGCCAACACATGAAAACTAGTCAAATAATTGCTTGGAAATGTGGGAATTTTGCACATTTATTTCCGATGATTCGACTTACAGAGTATAGGGACAACATATTAAGGATACAAATATAATGTAACCAATATTTTGAGTCAACTAAGATCAGGCAAGCACAAGCACCATTCTCACAAGTGGGCCATCATAGGAAAACATGGGGAATAATGAGATGGGGATGAAAGAAAGGGGAAATAGATGAGTCACAAACTGTACCATACTTCAATATACAACCAAAAAATACATTCAGCTCCAAATGAGAGGTCTGGATGGACTCTCCAACAACCAATTTGGATAGGAATCCAACTCCCTCGAAATTGACCCATTAGCAAGGAGAGTGAACACTCATCATGCAATGGACAAGCTAGTACTTTCCAAAATGTCGAAGGAAAATTATCAAAATGATCAAAATCCATTATAATTCCTCATGAAATGTTTTTATAATCCTCATAGGGTCCCCTAAGGTCAAATTTCCCTCCATAGGATTCCTCCAACTCATCCTAGTGGTTTAGTAACCCCTATGACACTTGTCCTCTTCCTCATACCTCAATTCTCTTCCAAATTTGAATGGCTGCACTAACCCCAAAATGTGATATATTGATGGCTATTTTTAGCCCTATAATTTCATATTTTCGTAGGTATGTAATCGGGCTTGATTTTTTCATATAATCTTCCATCATAGTTGTCATAGAGTGCAGGGAATCTCTCTCCAAGTGGCACACATTTTCTTCATAGTCTCTTCCTCTTCCAAGGGGGGTTACTCCTCTTCACCAAATTTGAATTCCTTGGCTCATGACATGTTACTTGACACCTCTTCACCTCCCATGAACTTCCCATTCCCCATAATTTTGAATTTGGAGGTAGGTCATGACTAATGTAGGGAGGAATCTAGCCACCCAAGGTCTCCATGAACCTCCAAGTGTCTCCATGAAGAAACACCACTTCATTTTCTCCACATTTATTATTTGTATGACCCAATTTAATGTGTATATGGTAAAATAAGGTCCTCTTGGGTCTCATAGCTCCCTTATTTCAAAATTTAATGTCTCCACCTCAACCTAGGGAACTATTAGGTTGGTGAAACATTGTTTACTAGTAGTATTATTGGGATGGGGACATGAAAGTCCTCCCCACAAAATATTGCTTATCCTCAATCAATTCCAAGTTTGTATGTTGCAAAAATTTTTCATCTTACCAAATGGCTTCCTCACTAGGCAAATCCTTTCATTGTACCAAGTACTCCCTTATAGTTCTCCTTCTTAACATCCTTTCCCTGTCTTCAATATTCTTTCTAGAATGAGAATAAGTTGTCCTTCATAATCCAAGGGAGGTAATGTTTCTGAAACTAAAATAGGCTTCCCTATCACATTCTTTAGACATGAAACATGAGATACATTATGGACTTTACTCCCCGCTAGAAGCTCCAATTCATATGCCACTTCTCCAACCTTTCGAACCACTTTGTAGGGACCATAAAACCTTGGTTTGAGATTTTATGAACCTTTAACTTTTATGGTGGTTTGTTTGTAGGTATTCAACCTAAAATAAACCAAGTCATTCACTTGGAATTGTCTCTCCACTCTATGTTGATCTGCATATTGTTTTATTTTTATTTTGGGCAACCTGCAAGTTATCTTTCAGAACCTTCAATTTTTTTTACTTTCTTCAATCTAATCCCTAGCTTTTGGAGCTATAATATCACCAAATATGTGGTCAATAAAAGTGGATGCATCATAACCATAAAGTGCTTTTAAAGGAGACATGACAATGGACATATGAAAAGTAGTATTATAGCAAAACTCACCCAAATGGAACCATTTGATCCATGCCTTTTTCTTCCCACTAACATAGTTCCTCAAGTATCCCTCCAAACATTGATTCACCCTCTCTATTTGGCCATAAATTTGTGGATGATAGTTTGTGCTAGGAGTCAAATTTGTCCCCACCATTTTGAAGAGTTCTTTCCAAAATGCACTAAAAAATATGCTATCTCTATCACTAACAATGCTCTTGGGAAGCCCATGCAGTCTGAAAACTTCTTTAAAGAACAAATCAACCACTTGCACAATAGTGAAAGTTGTAATAATGAAGAAATGAGAAAATTTAGTGATTTAAAAATATGCAATCCTTACTAAGTACTTTGGGTAAACCAGTGATGAAATCCATGGAAATGCTCTCCCATTTTTTTTCTGGTATAGGAAAGGGGTGTAAGATACCAACTAGATGATTGTGCTCCACTTTGTTTTGATGTCATGTTGGGCATTCATTAACATATTGCAGAACATCATTCTTCAACCCTTTCCAAGAGAATATTTCTCTCAATATTCTATATGTTTTGAAGAACCAGGGTATGCTAGAGGAGAATCATGAGTTCTCTTCAAGACTTTCTCCTTCAAACTCGAACCAAGGACCAAATAGATTCTATATTTGTAGTATATGATTCATTCCAATGCCTTATACCTATCATCATGGTTAGTCCCATCAAAAATTTCACAAGAAAACTTATCCTTGGCATATTCTACTTCTAATATAGCTTTCCAATCTTCTACAACATCCATTAGAGAAATAGAAGGTCATCTATATAAGGAATTCGCTACCACATTATTATTACGCTTCACATATTCAATATCAAAATAAATGCTTGAATCTTACTCACCCACTTTTTCTGCCTTTCATTTAGATCCTTTTGAGTGAGGAAGTACCTTAAGTTGTTATGGTTAGTCTTGAACACAAACTTGTTTCCCACCAAGTATTGCCTAAACTTCATCAAAGCATGCATGATGGATAACATTTATTTATCATAAATAGAGTAAAGCTTCTCATGTGGTTGTATATTTCTACTCTCAAAATATATTGGGTGTTTTCCTTGCTTTAGGACTGCTCCAATTCCCTCCCCTGATGCATCACACTCCAAGACAAATTGTTTAGAAAAATCAGGTAATGCAACAATAAGACAATTGCTTATTCCTCTTTCATTATTTGGAAATATTTTTCAGCCTCTTCATGCCATTGGAAAGCATCCTTCTTTTTCAAATCAGTGAGAGGTGAAGTCAGTTAATAGAACCCCTTCACAAATTTTCTATAGAAGGTACAAATCCCAATGAATCCTCTCAATTCAGTGAGACTTTTGGAACAAGACCATTCTATAATGGCTTTTATTTTTTTCATGTCCACCTTCGCACCATCTTGACCAATGATGTGTCCAAGATACAAAAGTTCTGTCAAACCAAACTCACATTTTGACAGCTTAGCAAACAAAGATTGATCATGCAAAATTTTAATACCACTTCTAGATGATGCAAGTGTTCCTTCCATGTTTTACTGTAAATAAGAATGTCATCAAAGAAAACTAGTACAAACTTACGAATTGGATTGTGGAAGATATTGTTCATGCTGATTGGAATGTGGCAAGAGAATTTGTCCATCCAAAGGCCATGGTAACAAACTCAAAGTGTCCATAGTGGCATTTGAAAGCAGTCTTTGGTATGTCTTCATTCCTCATTTGAATTTGATGATAACTAGATCTAAGATCAATCTTCGAGAATAAATTTTCTCCATGGAGCTCATCCATGAGCTCATCAATACTTGGGGTGGGATATCTATTCTTCACTGTCTTCTTATTCAAGGCTCTAAAATCAATGCACATCCTCAAGGTTCCATCCTTTTTATTTACCATAACAAGTAAAGAAGCATAAGGGCTTGAACTAGGCCTTATGAGACCCAATTCCAAAAGTTATGTAATGGCCTCCTCCATATCATATTGAATCCTTTTGGGGTGCCTATAGGGATGCATTTTTATAGGTTTGGTTCCTATCTCTAACTCAAGGGCATGCTCCACCTCTCTCTTTGGTGGTCTCCCTACGGGAAGGTCTCCAAAAACCTTCTCATACTTACCCAAAAACTTCTCTATCTCCTTAGGATGCTTGGAAACCTTCAAGTGAGGCTTATAAGATGTAATCAAACATTTAGCAACCCATTAAATGTCTTTTTACTTCAAGATAGACCTCATACTATGAGAGGAAACCACTTGATTTGGGTAAGCGTGCATCCCTCTCAACAAGATTGGTTTCCCATATTAATTTTTGAACCTCATTTCAGGGACTTGATAGTTCACTGTATGTTCTCCTATAGAATATAACCATTGGACTCCCAAAACTGCAATTGTATCAGACACATTTACTACATAGAATTTGTCAGTAATAATATGATTTCCTATAGTAGCTTGAAGCTTTGGAATCCATTTGGTGCAGTCCATAGAATTGTTACATGGAATTATGACCATGAAACCATCAAAATTTTCAGTTTGTAGATTTATCCTCTCCACCAAGGTTGCATCTATGAATTTATGAGTGGCTCCTCCATCCACTAGGACTGTAACCTTTTGGCCTTGTATGTTACCCTTGAGTCTAAGGGTGTGAAATCTAGGTACACCTAAAAGTACTACGATTTTTCCTGTCTTAGGAGTGGGTTTTTCTTCTTATGTTGTTTCATACCCCTCTTATTGGGCTGCAAGTTGTGTTTCTTCCTCCCCTCCCTCTTCCTCATCTTCAGAGAAAACTTCAATGTAGTGTTCCTTTCCTTTTGCACACCTATGTCCCAGAACCCAAGGTTGCTGACACATGAAGCACAATTGATTTCTTTTGAGTTCTTGTTTTCTTGGCCCTTCATTATTCTCCTTGAAAAAATATTCCTTTTCCCATGGTTTCATACCCTCTTTGAATTTGGAAGGAAAATTAGGATTAGGGGGGAATATGTTTTTTGGAAACACATTCTGCAAGTCTCTTGTCAAATTCATGGGATCCTTCAATGTAGTTGGCTTGTGGTATTTCATGAACAATTTCAAAGGTTCTATCAATCCTTCAGTAAATAGTAAAACCAACCTATCCATAGAAACATTAGAAACCATAACTGAGAGCTTTTCAAATTCTAACATATATGCTTTAGGGGTCCCTACTTGCTTTAATTGTGCTAATTCTTTGAAAGGAAGTTCAAGGTCTTTCCTATCAAAAATGTCCACTGAAGCATTGGATAAACCCTCATAGGATGAAATATGATCATGTCACAAGGTTCTAAGACCATGAAACCACCAATCATTGGCTTCTCCTTCAAGATGTAGAATGGACGTTTTCAGTGCATCTTCTTCAACCATAGGATTCAATTGGAATTACACACTTAGTTTTTGTAGCCAAGAATTAGCATACATTTTGGAAGAACCATCAAAGGAAGGAATAGTTACTTTTCCCAATGGCATACTTTAATTCTTGATTTAGAAAAGGTGTCTTATTCCCACTTTCTCCTTGCTTAAGTTGATGAGAGGCAATAAAGATATGATCGAAAGGCATAACTTTCCCACACTCTTCATTGAGTTGTTGCTAATCATTTGTTGCTTCCTTAACACCATAAGTGGGGTTGAGGCTCTCTTTAGAATCTAAAACCCTAGGAGCTGCAGGTCCAATCTGAATCTTGAATTCATGGGGTTGGTTGTGAGGTCCATTCTTTGTGAAAATAACTTCCCCATAGGTCTTCTTCTCAACATGAGGTGTACTATTACTACTCCTTGGTGTTGAATTGCTCCCAAGTTGGCTAGCCAACAATTCGAACCCTTGCATAAAATGTCTGGTCATATATTCAAGATATGACTTCAAGAATGTTTTAATATCCTCCTTATCCTCCATATCTTTGAATCCTAGTTTTTCCCTAATCCTCCCGTACTCAGAATTAACTTCTTCACCTTCTTCTCTTCCACTGTTAATGTCCTCAGTCTCAATTTATAATGGAGGGATACCATCATCAGGAAACATTAATAGGAAAATACAACATGATTTAATATCATGCTTTGATACCACTGTAGTGGCCCAACTTGGAGTTTCAATACAAAGGCACAATTTAGGGCAAATTCAGTTTAACTAGTCTTGACTCTAGGAGTTCCAAATGGCACCAAAGGGTCTCAAATTTGATATGGACTGATGTGATGAGTCTGAATAACTCTAAATAGACTCTATGATCACTTTAGGACTATTTTTCAACCTTTTCAACTTCATTTGGGGTTAATGACAAAAAGGGAAAACTTACTAGGAAATTGTGATGAAACTCCCCCTAGGGTGTAGGAAAAAAGGGCTTCCCAACTCATGTACGGACATCCCAAGTTTATAAGAAGAGTATGGGGATTGATATAATACCACATGGGTTGTCATTACACATGATTATTAGTTTTGCAATCTGTTTGAATTATTGAACCATTGATCTACATGCAATGAGTGCAATTGAAAGATAGAATTTTGCAGTGGAATAGTAAGAACATTGTACATTGAACACGACAAATTTCAGATAAAAATGATAAGAATTGATCAGTAAATTACAACATTAATCTTCATTATTTCCATCAGTATACAATAGTGTTACAATAGGGAGAATTCAAATCACGTGGATAAGATTCGAATATACCAACTCAATCCTGACTGTCTGGTTAACTAGGAGTGTCTAAATCATTGCATGGGAGCCACTAGTCTAACTCTGGATAACTAAATCAATTTGACAATCAGTTAAACTAGTTAAACCAATTAAATTGACAAGGTAGGTGTAAAAATGTGCCACTTCCCCATGCAGCCATGAAAAACTAGTGCTAGACAAACTGAGAGTGATCTAACTAAATGTAACTGAAGATGGACTCAACATAACTGGTTACCTACCACAAACAACTGATGGAGGCTGTTGGTGGAACTTAGAGTGGCTTCTAAAATGTAGGGAATGGTCTCAGAGGCACTGAAACTCATGCATGAACATGAAGTAAGTAGAATTTAACCTCTATATTTGTTCCCCATACTCCAGTACAGTAAATATGTATCCCTATGCTAGACAAAATTATCAATAGACTATAAATGGACACGGGAGGATTATAATAGTACTAACACCCCCCCTTAATCTTGGCTTGGACAACTTTGGGCCCTGGAAACTAGGAAAAAAGTCACCCATACAATCTAATGAAAAAATAAATTGCTTAATAAACTGAGGAAAATGGGGAAAACCTCATGGGAACCCCCCCCTCAAAATAAGCAGGAACATGAAATACAAGCTATTCTTAGGAGAAAAATATTCCTCTTTGGGAAATAACTTGCAAAAACTCGGCTGCAATTTGTATCACTATGCAACAAGATGGTTCTTCTGTGTAGCAACATCCTGAATCTATGCATGTCAATCTCTCAATGTTCGTATTATCTGATGGATGTTGTATGTGTTTCTTCTTTTTGGAGGAGGAATGGAATGATCAATTTTGTTCTTTTGTGGGCCAAATGGTTGATCATTTGCTAGCATCAATTAGCACTTTCCTGGAAACTTGTTGCACCACTCTGTAGAGAGCGAATATGTGTGAGAGAGTGCAACATGCTCATTCTGATACTGGGACCCTGTTCTCCTTCTGTCTTCTGGATTCCCAACACCATCCCCAACTGCAACAATGAGATTTTGGGCACATTTAGGCTTATGCCACTAATTTGGATTGGAGATGGATATGGATCTATATTCTCGTGAGGTTCAGCCTTAATATAAATATCATATTGATCTTGTTCCCCTTC
Source organism: Pseudotsuga menziesii (assembly GCA_001517045.1). Classification (NCBI taxonomy): domain Eukaryota; kingdom Viridiplantae; phylum Streptophyta; class Pinopsida; order Pinales; family Pinaceae; genus Pseudotsuga; species Pseudotsuga menziesii. The sequence goes on from LPNX010059182.1 coordinate 155,895, forward strand.
ATTTGAATCTGAAACATGTTGCAAAATATCATCATCAAAAGGAAGTGGAAGAGTGGTTACACCTTCTTGTGCTTCAGATGGTGGTAGATCAAGCAACTGATCTTCCTCAAACTGAACACTTCGCTCTATGAAGAATTTTCTAGATGCAAGTTCCATCAAATTATATGCTTTTGCATTGTCATCATATCCTATCAGTATGCATTCGCTACTATGGGTTTGGAAGGTCTTTCTCTTGTCTATGGGTATTCTGGCCCAAGCTTTGGAACCAAAAAATCTCAAGTGAGATACATTAGGCTTATGCCCGTGCAGTGCTTCGAATGGAGTGGCCCCAACCACTGATTTATGAGGCACTCTATTATGTACGTATGAAGCATAATTTACAACTTATTCCCAAAGAGAAGGAGGGAGATTCTTGGCTTGGAGAAGACAGGTTGCCATCTCCTTCAATGATCTATTTTTCCTCTTAACTGCACCATTATGCTATGGCATGTATGGAACTACATGTTCCATTCAAATCCCCTATGATTCACAATAATGCTGAAAATACATTTTAATTTATTCACCTCCATTATCTAATCTTATGGACTTGATCTTTTTCCTGAAACTATTCTCAATCAAAGCTTAAAAAACTTTAAAAATTCCAAATACTTCTAATTTATGTTTCATGAAATATACCCAGCAGAACCTACAACAATCATCAATAAAAATAAGGAAATACCTAGAACCATTAATTGATGTTGTAGGAATTGGTCCTGACACATCACTATGTATCAAATAAATTGTAGAGGCAGCCCTAGTTTCCTTCCCAACTTCATACCTCTTCTATGGATTCTTACCTACCAAGCAACTAGGACATACTCCATCTGATGTTTGGATGAGAGGCAAGCCTTCAACCATTTTGTCATTGTAGAGTTGCTGGAGATATTTGAAATTGATATGCCCAAATATCTCATGCCATATATTCCTGGTGTTGTTATAATTAGTCAATAGAGTTGTGTTGACGGACCAGTCTTGTAGGATACTGGAAAATCTAAAAGGCAGTCAACAAAAGGAAATAGTCCAACCAGAAAGGCTTCGAATCAATCCCACGCAGAGATGATTCTATCCCCGAGTTGTTTGGGATGACTAAATCCTATGGATACGAGGCCTCCACTGGGACAAAGGTATTTTAGATCAATAAGATCTTTTCTTAGGACAAGTGAGAAAGATTTAAAGTGACATGATCCTAGGTTAACTGTTCAAGAAAACTTAAACATTGTGCGTAACATATTTGGACATGAAAGTTGTAAGATATAAGAGGTAATAAGAAACTAATTACTCAACATATAGAAATGTAAATCAAGATCAATCTCTTTAACCAAATTCAAATAAATCTAAACAATTAGCATTGCAAAGCTTTATCCAAAATGTTATAGATGTACAACATGTCCAAGAGGTAATACTAATTAACAAATCAGTATCAAGGATTAATGACTAATCATCAGCTGTGAAATAGAGCATGTGAATCAAATAAAAACATTCATTAAACACACATTCAATGTGTCAATATCGTAAGGAAAATTCAATACATGAACCAACACATCAGTAGATAAACAACCAATAATCAGTATGCTAGATAGACGAAAGAAATACTAAAATTCATGAGAGACATTTGATGAATAACCATAGAACATAACATAAATGACATAGTAATTTTATTTACTTGCAAAAACTTACAAAGTACAAAATCACAAGCTTTCATGTTATGTGCTTGGTAGTATGTTCTCCTGTGTAGCTCTTAGGCTTAATATCCCTAGTTTCCCCCTTTCACTTGGGAAATACCCTCCCTTTAAATAATACTACAAAATTTACAAAAAAGGAAATTTCCCAAGATGTGGGATTACAAGACAATTTGGTTTCATGTTTTTCCAAGGGAGGAGCGCCACTTGGCACCTAGGTCCATCAGATCCTCTATGTCTTGATATTTGGCATGTTCCAAATGTACGTCCGTTTTGCAGATTTGGGATGCAATATCCCTCTTTTTGACCTTCTTCCATTCTCGGAGGTACACCTGTATTCTCATCATCGAAGTATGGGGTGTCTCAATCCATCTCATGATTTCCTGCATAGTAAGCTGAGTGATCTCCTAGATATGCTCCTTGGCTATAGCATAATCTCTTTCGATTTCTTCCAATTTCAGCTTTGGGGAAGTGTCTGATCAATCGGATCCAAAAATGGCATGTCCAAAAAACCGAACAAAGTCTCAGCAGCAAACCACCTTCGTTTGCATGCCATATTTTCATATTTGATGATGGATTCCACTCCATCGCAGATGGTTTCCTAGGTCTCAATCGTGACTTCGGTCCTCTTGGTTTGNACCCCCTTCGTTTGCATGCCATATTTTCATATTTGATGATGGATTCCACTCCATCGCAGATGGTTTCCTAGGTCTCAATCGTGACTTCGGTCCTCTTGGTTTGAAGTTTATCCATGAGTGGAAAATCATGTGGTCTGTCTTTGATATGCTTCTGCCACTCTAGTACATTGTCGAAGGCCTTGACTACTTCTCTCATGCGAGTATTATGATCTTGCAAGATATTAGATTGAAACTCAAACGTATTATCTAGTTCATGCATTTAGTTGAAACCTCTGTACAAACTAGCCATGGTCTGATTGAATTCATCATGGACCTTGCAGGCTAGTTGCTAAAACTCTTCTGCTGTTAGTTTGGAGAAAGAAGAAGTAGTTGAAACTAGCTGAGAGTCCTTGAGCTGTTGCTCAAGTGTATTAATCCTATTTTCTCGTTGTTGATTCAGAACATCTGATTTCTCAAGCTGCTTCTTGAGGTAATAATTATTGTTCTGTAACTGCTTCAACTTGTATTCATGTTATTTCTTAAGAAGTTGAATCTCTTGTTTGTGATGTGCCTTAGCTACCACCAAGTCTTGTTTGGCCTTTTGCAGCTCTTGTTCTTTGTCCATAAATTCCTTATTAAGCTTTGAAACTGAATCAAAGTTGGCTCCTGGAAAATCCCCCATGGAAACCATTGTATTTAAATCCTCTTGCTTGATATCAGGCCCGATTTCTTAAGAAGCTGAATATCTTATTTGTGATGTGCCTCAGCTACCACCAAGTCTTGTTTGGCCTTCTGCAACTCTTGTTCTTTGTCCATAAAGTCCTTATTTAGTTGTGAAACTGAATCAAAGTTGGATCTTGCAAAACCCCCGATGGAAACTGCTGTATCTAAATACCCTTGCTTGATATTAGGGGAATCCAATTTCCAAATAACTTAGTTGAGAGCAGGAACCCATTTGACTATGCCTCCCCTTGTCCTCTTGGTTCCCTTTTTCATCACTGCTTTATCTTTTCTGCTCCAAAAATATTTTCCTAGGGAGACTACAACATCCTCACCAAATTCTGCCATCTCCTCTAAAGTTGAGATGGTTTCTTGTTGAGGAGTGACCAGGGGGTCAGGTTGAGATTGAGAAATGGGAATTTCCACATTGATAGGTGAAATGATCATAGGAGAGGTAGGTAAAATTGTTAGAATTTGAATACCATATGATCTTCAAGCTGAGAGTTCTTATTATGTTGTAGCAATTGAATGGAGGATGAGCATACAAACTAAGCAAAACAAACCACACAGAAAATAGACAAGTATTGCTCAGGAATTTACAGTATATTCATCATCATAATATCCGGTGTACAATAGATTACAAATAGGTAGAATTTGAATGCATGGGGAATGAAATTGAATTCTCCAAGTGGATAAGACTGTATATAACTGAATCTCTAACTCAAGGTCTCCCAATCAATATCGGACTCCAACAAATCAACTCTTCGATGACCAATAAATCCAACATACAGTAACAACTAGTTAACTCAGTGCAATTGAGTGTGGTAGGTGAACAAAAGTGCTCCTCCACATGCATGCATGCATTATCCATGCAAAGCATGCGCTAGCTAATTGATAGTAAGTCATCTGAAGGTAACTAAAGGCTAACTATGGCTAACTAGTGATGACTCCAACTAACTGAAGTAGGTTGGTGCCGGGACTCCTAGTGGCTCCTAAAATGTAGGGATTGGTCTAGTAGGTGCCCCCATTGATGCATGCACATGTATTAAGTGGCATTTAACCTCTAGCATTGTCCCCCACACTTTAATGACTGGTACATGTGGCCCCATTGGGCCATGTGGACCCAATTTCACTAGTGGACTCATTTAATTAATTTAAGGTTCCTAAGTTAGGCAATAATTAATTTAATATACAATTGACCAAGGGAGGATTAATAATCCTAACACCCCCCCTGAATCCTAACTTGGACAACTGTGGGCCTTGGTAACAAGACCATAGGTCACCCAAATACAATCTAGAAGATAATAATAAAAAATGTTGCTTAGTGCAACTGAGGAAACAGGGGAAAACCTCATGGGAAACCTCCCCCCTAAAAAATAAGCAGGAAAATAACAATCTGCAAGCTATCTTTAGAAGAAAGAAGCTTCCTCCTTAGAAAAATAACTTGAGCAAAAACATTGCTGCAAAAATTGTAGCTCTATGCAGCAACATGGTCCATTAGTGGACCTCTCAATGTACTTCTGAATTGATGACTCTGTTTGGTTATGTTGGATGGTGAAGGTAGTGAATGATCAAATCTTTGCTTATGTGGGCCATGTAGCTGATCATTCACCATCATCAATTAGCACTAACCCGTAACTTTGCTGCACCATTCTGTGAGAGATAGTCGAACGTGCTCATTCTGATACTAGGACCTAGTTCTTCTTTTGTCTTCTGGAACTCCAGCACCAATTCCAGCTACATCAAGAAGCCTTTGAGCCCATATGGGTTTAGGCTTCTGATTTGGAATGGGTACTGGATTTGGATCTAGAATCTCTTGAGATTCAGTCTCAATAATAGGATCATGCTGTATGTGATCTTCTTCATTTGAATCTGAAACTTGTAGCACATCATCATCATCAAAAATATGAGGAGAGATGGTTATACCTTCCTGTGCTGATGGAGGAGTATCATGTAGCTGATATTCTTCAAACTAGACACTTCTTTCAATGAAGCATCTTCTGGTAGAAACCTCCATCAGTTTGTAAGATTTTGCATCATCTACATATCCTAGTAGAATACATTCGCTACTTTGGGATTGGAAGGCCTTTCTCTTGTCAAGTGGTATCCTGGCCCAAGCTTTGGAACCAAAAACTCTTAGATGAGAGACATTGGGCTTATACCCATGCAGTGCTTCGAATGGAGTCACCCCAACCATTAACTTGTGAGGCACCTTATTCTACAAATACGAAGCACAGTTTACTGCTTCAGCCCAAGGAGAAGGAGGTAGATGCTTGCCATGGGGAAGGCATGTTGCCATCTCCTTCAGTGTTCTGTTCTTCCTCTCAGCCACATCATTTTGTTGTGGTGTGTATGGAACTGAGTGTTCCATTTGAATCCCCTTTGATTCATAGAAATTCTGAAAATATCTTTTGACATATTCTTCTCCTCCATCGAATCTTATTGACTTGATCTTCTTATTGAAGCTGTTCTCAACCATAGCTTTGAAACTTTTAAAAGTCTAAAAAAATTCTGATTTTAGCTTCACGAAGTAGATCCAGAAATACCTAGAACAATCATCAATAAAGGTCAAAAAATACCTGCAACCATTAATTGAATTTGTGGGCATAGGTCCAGCTAAATCACAGTGTATCAAATCAAGTGTAGAAACAATTCTATGAGCCTTCCCAACATCATACTTCTTTTCTGGATGCTTACCTACCAAGAACCCAGCACATACTACATCAGAAGTTTTGATGGAGGGAAACCTTTCAACCATTTTATCATTGTGGAGCTGCTTCATATATTTGAAATTGAGATGGCCAAATATTGCTGGTGTTGTAGCATGAGACAATAAAGATGTAGGAGGAGAAATAGGCAAGAAATGTGAAAACTTTGGTAGATTGATTTGCAATACCTTTCGCTACAATCCTTCCAGTGGCTTTTTTTGAAATCTCAATTGAGTCTGAATCGAATGTGACCCTTTTGGGAGAGTCGGTATGTGACAGGTTAGCAACAAGGGAGGGCACATATAAGTCATTTTTGAACTCACGATGCTTCACTATGACTAAGCTCCTTCCTTTTGATAGAATTTGGGAATCATCTCCCATGTGAATATTAGGCCCCTTTGATAGTGAAAGAGTAGAGAAGGATTCTTTGGAGGCAACCATGTGGTTGGAGGCTCCAGAATCTATAATGTATGCTGAGGATGGAGAGAGAGTTGCTTTCAAAGCATGACACCTTTCGACATCTTCTGTTGGTGCTTCTTCATCAGGCTTCTTTGCTCTTGGAGGAGCAATGTTGTGCTACTTACGAAGAGCAAACATCTCATCAATTTGCTTCCTCATACAATGTTCTTCAAGATGGTATCCCTTTTCACAATATGGACATAACTTCTTTTCAAATTTCTTCTTCTTAGAGACTAAGCCCCCTTCGGAAGATTGCTGATTTGGTTTAGGCTTTGAATCAGCTGCCTTGGGCTCCTTCTTCTTTGATTTCCCCTTTGCTTGTACTTTGGAGGAGTCAGTAACCAATAGTGCTTGATCTTTGAAATTCTGGATGACTCCCATTCAAATCAATTTGTCTTGTTCTTTGATTAAGGACTCAGAGAATGAATCTAGAGAAGGTAGTTTCCAATCATAAAAGTTTTCCTGCTTGGAATGAAACATAGAGACATAGACAGAGTACTCAGGTCCTAATTTGCTGAGTATTGAAAGGACATTTTGCTCATCCTTCTGCTCTATCCCACACTGACTGCATTGTAGAACTAGAGACTTGAATTTGTAAAAGAATTGCTCAATTGTCTCGAAACTGCTGGGATGTAAAGATACCAAATCATTCTCCAGAATGTGTCCCCGAATCTCATCTTGTTTGTTAAACAAGCTATCAAACTTCTCCCAAGCTTCTCTGGGAGTCCTCAATCCTTCCAGATGGAAGAGGAGATCTCTGAAAATATAATTACATAAGTACCCGAATGCTTCATCACAACGGTTTAGGAACTTGTTCTGCTCTACCAGATGATGAGGCTCAACCTCCCATCCATGTATGATCCTGTGGTAGCCATGCTTGCACAAGGCGAGTTGCATATCAATCCTCCAATCAAGGTAATTGGAAGTTGTGAGGATCTGTGGCTCAGGAGTTTGAGAACTCATAATTGCTATGGCAGGGATACCGCAAATACTTATTTCAAGCTATGTAGCACCTGTAAATTTCACTACAAATAACAATAAAACATATGAACTGTTAGAATCATGATTTTCCTACAGACATGAACATGTTTTCAGGGTCCGTCATGCCCTCTCCGCTGCTCTGAATGAATCCAGAGCTAGCAAATTTTCATAGGGTACTTCTATGGAAACCCAGCTGCTTCTGATGTTCGATGAGGAGAAACAAGGATGAAACCTACATGAGAAGGCTCTGATACCATGTTAGAATTTGAATTCCATATTATATTCAAGCACAAAGTTCTTATTATGTTGCAGCAATTGAATGGAGGATGAACATACAAACTAAGCAAAACAAACCACACAGGAAACAAACAAGGATTGCTCAGGAATTTATAGTATAATCATCATAATAATATCCGGTGTACAATAGATTACAAATAGGTAGAATTCGAATGCATGAGGAATGAATTCAAATTCTCCAAGTGGATAAGATTGTATCTAACTGAATCTCTAACTCAAGGTCTCCCAATCAATATCGGAGTCCAACAAATCAACTCTCCGATGACCAATAATTCCAACAGACATTAACAACTAGTTAACTCAGTGCAACTGAGTGTGGTAGGTGAACACAAGCACTCCTCCACATGCATGCATGCATTATCCATGCAAAGCATGCACTAGCTAACTGATAGTGAGTCATCTGAAGGTAACTGAAGGCTAACTGTGGCTAACTAGTGCTAACTCCAACTAACTGAATTAGGTTGGTGTCAAGAATCTTAGTGGATCCTAAAATGTAGGGATTGGTCTAGGAGGCGCCCCCACTGATGCATGCACATGCAGTAAATGCAAATTAACCTCTAGCATTGTCTCCCACACTTCAATGACTGGTACATGTGGTCCCATTGGGCCATGTGGACCCAATTTCACTAGTGGACTCATTTAATTAATTTAAGGTTCCTAAGTTAGGCAATAATTAATCTAATAGACATTTGACCAAGGGATGATTAATAATCCTAACAAAAATAGGTGCAAGGGATAAGGAAGAAGTGAGGATAAATGTATCAATTTGGGGGGAAGCAATTGTAGAGATGGAAGGAATGTCTAATTGGGGCAAATGAGAACGTGGGGACGTTGGGTTAGTGCGAGGTTCTAAGGCGGTCGAAGGAATAGGTGAAGTGAGAGGGGAGGTAGAGCTCGGCACATCAATTAGTATCGAAAGAGTGTTGGTGGTATCCTCAAGAATTGGGGATAAATTTATTTCAGAAAAGGAAAATTGGGAAAATGATGAATCAAAAATATTCTCAGATATCTAGGTGCTGGGGATAGAAAATGTCATAGAAGTAAGTATATTGATAGGGAAAGTAGAAGGGCTGCTCTCTTCCTCCAAATCACTATGTATTTCATGAATTTCAATATCATCTTGAGGTGGAAGTTCTACCTGCTGAATTGGAGGGATCTACATAGGTACTTGTTCTTGTGGAGAAAGTTGCACTGGTGGCACTAGTTGTTCCCCCTTAGGAACTTCCTGAGGAATTAGCTGTGGGTCAGTAGCTGGTGCTTGTTGTACCTGTGCCTATTCTGGAACGAGTTGAGTCTTCTGCTTCTTAGGCTGAGATTTAGCCTCTTCTATTTGTGTCTGCAACTGTGAGCTAAGCTTTTCAAGAGTTTTCTTGAACTCTACCCCTTTGTGTAGGGTCTCTATCATCTGAGAAGGCTGATTTCTTGCAGGATTTTCCAGAACAACCTTACCCTTGTCTTTTGATTTAGTATCAAGGGCAGAAGAAGAGTTTGTTGCTTTCTCTTTTGCCTCCTTTTCCATATTCTTCCTCTGAAAGTTCTCCTCTATTGTCAGTTTTACTTGTCTGTAATGGAGCACGAAATCATTGAGATCCTTTTGGTATTTGAAGACATGAGCTTTAACATTTGGGTCAACAATATTACTCAATGCCTCTTGGAAATCAATAGTTGCTCTGTAGATTGAGTCATCAGGTTCATCCAATTGAGCATATTGGACCCTAGCATGCTCCCACACAAAGAGGCTAGCTAGATATGAATTAGGGTCATGCATCCTCTTGGGTGCTTCCCCTATGTTCATACTAGCAATTACTTTACACATGAAAACTGCATGAGTGGATGTTTGCAGAATGAGAGAATCCAAGTCCAAGGGAAATTTGTGCCAAGCCTTTCTTTTGGACTGTGCAAGTTTAGGAAGAACCCCATCGATTACAGTCTGATATGCTACCTCTTGTAAGACCATTCGATCTAGGAATATTCTAGGAATCAAGTGAACTGTATTGCTTCCCCAAATTCGAATGTAGGAGAAACACTGTCCCACATACCAATCACCAAGTAAAGTGATCAATGCTCTAGCTCTCTTAGAATAAGATGGAGCGTCTGCCTTGAATATCTTGTGGTACATTGACCCTAGAAATAGGTGACAAATCTCATAAATTTGGGGAATGAAGTTGTCCTCCCACATATCTAAGAAATAGATATGTACCGGTGGTGAAGTTTTACTCCAGTTCCAACCCATGGCCGAAAAAGAAGAAGTGGCGCAAAACAAATCCATAACATAACTCGACATATAGAATGTCGACTCCCTTGTGGTTGGAGTCTTCTGATATTTCTTAATTTATTCTTTCAAATTCATAGATAAAATATGTGCCCAATTAAAGGATTCACCTATAAGAAATATATGGTGGGATACATGAACCCATTCAACTTTGAACATTGAATAATTTGGAAATCCATACAGCTGGAAAAACATGTCCGCAAGCAATGAAAAGGGTTCCCTAAACCAGGAAACAAGGTAAGAATTGGTTTCCTTTAGGACGTATTCGGCTGGGTTTTCCATCCAGGATTTTACCACTTCCTCAATATTAAATCGAGACATGGCCTCATCGAGAAATTTAGAACTCAAAAGCTGTCGAGGAGGTTGGAGTGCATAAGCCATGGTGAAAACATCAGGATGGAAAGAGGCCGCTGGGGTATGAGTATGGTCATTGGAGGAACGCTCCTTAGGGATTGCTTGGTCCAATGCCCACTTAAATGGGTCCGTGTAGGGCTTAAAAGGAGGTCGAGCAACAATGCAATGGAGCTGGGAACTCCTAATTTTTGTGTATGCAGGTTGGTCATTGGGAATTGTGGAAAAATCATCATTGTCGAAAATGGAGTAAATCCTCGACCAGTCCAAGTGAAGAGTTTCAGTGACCACTGGTATCAGTGAATATACCGATGTTGGGGTCTTTGCTCTTTTTCTCTTGCAGAGCAGTGTTCGACCTAGTGTTTCTAGACATCTTGGAAGCAATTTCTGAATGAAAATTAGCAACCATGGTAAAAAACCTACCACATTTTGGAAATAACAAAAAAACGGTCGTGAAGGACAAGCACTTATCGGTAGAAATATTGAAGACCAAAGACTTTGTAAGCTCGAGTGAGAAAAATCCACAGTAAAATCTCCAAACTCAATAAAAATTACAAGTGAAATAGTGAAGATTTTGTAATTTCAAACGAAATTAAATAATACAAGACCCAACGACAAAATCAACATGAGCCATAGATCTTGCACAAATAAACGGTTGAGATTAGAATAGAATAACCAAATGCAGAAACAAAAAGACCGATTTTTTTTGGATTTATGAGTTCTGCAATTTGCAAAATTGCGGGTTGCGGGTCACGGATAAGAAATGTCGCGAGTTTGGTTTTTCTATTAAGTTTTCGCACTCCGCAATCCGCAAAATTGTGGGTTGCGAAATGGAAAAGAGAAAAACACGCCGAAAATATGATTTTTCCTCCTTCCGCAATCCGCATTGCGGGACGAGGAAGGCGGAACCAGAAGATAAAGTTTTATTTTGGAAAGATATTTTCGCAATCCACATTGCAGGTTGCGAGTTGCGAAAAGACAAACTTTTTATTGAAAGAAAATTCAAACTCCCGCAATTGCGCATTGCAAGATGTAGGAAAAAGATTTCCATAAAACCTCAAAAAAAAGGACTTCCGCAATCTGCATTGTGGGTTGCGAAAAATAAAAAATATGTGGAAAAGGAAAAGGGAGCTTCCGCAATCCACAAAACCCCAAAAAACAAGGTTTGTAAGGAAATTTTATTAAGTCCAAAACACAATACTTACAGTTTAAAATTCCCATAGGAATATTATGGCTTCAAAATTCAATTAAAGGATAATGGGGCTCCCATTTTAATAGTTTTAAAATGGGATCTGTTCCTGCCAGCAACAAGTTGTTGGATGTGAAACAAAAAAAAATGAGAGAACTCATAAGCCTTTGAGGCATGGTTAGCAAATTACCCTTTCGCTATGAGATTTCCAGTAGTTTTTTTTATGATTTCAACTGAGTCAAAATCGAATGTAAATCTCTTGGGAGAGCTTGTATGGGTCATATGATAAACATACAACAAATTTACTTCAACAAAGGGCACATAGAGCACATTCTTGAACTCACCATGTTGGATTTTCAATGAACCTCTCTGTGCTGCTTAGATTTTGGAGTTATATCCCATGTGAATTCTAGGTCCTCCTAATAGAGTGAGAGTGGAGAAGGATTCCTTGGAGGAAACCATGTGGTTGGATGCTCCAAAATCAATCGAGTAAGCTTTTGACTGAGTAAGGCCTGCCTTCAAGGCATGGCATCTCTCATGATCTTCTATCAATGGTCCAACATCATACTTCTTTGCTCCTTGTGGAAGGGAAATATTGTTCTGTTTAATGGGGGATGACATTTGGTCTATTTGCTTCTTCATGCACTGACTTTCAAGATGAAATCAGCTCACACAATATGGAAATATAGTCTTCTCGAATTTCTTCTTTTTGTTTGAACCCGAGGCTCCTTCGGAAGATCTCTGATTCTCTGTTGGCTTCGAATCAATGGATTTGGGTTCCTTCCCCTTGTGCTTCACTCTGGTGTGTGCATTGTTTGAGTCTGACATCAGAAGATTTTGATTCTTGGAGGTTTGAAACAATCCCATTTGAACCAATTTATCCTGTTCCTATATTAAGGACTCGACAAAAGCATCTAGACAAGGCATCTTCCAATTAGGGATGGAATCTCTTTTGGAATGGAATGTAGAGACAAATACAGAGTACTATGATCCAATATTTCTCAGTACTGATAGAACCAGTTTCTCATCTTTCCTCTCTATTTCACATTGTTTACATTACAGTTCTAATGACTTGAATTTTGTGAAAAATTGTTGAATAGTTTCGAAACTACTGGGTTGCAATGCAATGAGATCATTCTCTAATATGTGCCCTCGAAGCTCATATTGTTTTCCAAACAAATATTCAATATTTTCCCTAGCTTCCTTCGGAGTCCTTAGTCCCTCAAGGTGGAAAAAAATATCCCGGGAGATGTGAGTGCATAGGAAGCCAAAGGCTTCATCCAACCGACTCAAGAACTTGTTTTTCTTAGTAGGGTGATGGGGCTTTGTCTTTCTTCCAATTTTCATATTAAATGGGCCAAGCTTGCACAAGGAGACCTATATATCTTCCATCTAATCAACATAGTTGAAGGGTGTAAGGATCTGGGGTACAAGAGATAAAGAATCCATCAATCTGTATGCCAATCGGTCAATTTCTCAACAAACTATGTAGGTACCTGCAAGTAACACTGCAAAAACCAAAATCAATTTGCAATCATGTCATTTTCAAGCCTTTAAACCTCGACATGTACACTTTCTCAGCGTCTGTGACACCTGGATAGACTTCTCTAAGCATAATTCATAGGGAGAAAGGCTATCATTCCAGGATTTATGTGGAAACCCAATTGCTTCTGGTGTACAATGGAGATCGGACAGACTTGCTGCTAGCCTGAAAAAGGCTCTGATAACATGTTTGAATTATTGAACCATTGATCTACAATAAATGGGTGCAATTGAAAGGTATAATTTTGCAGTGGAATAGTAGGAACAATGTACATTGAACAAGACAAATTTCAAATAAAAATGATAAGAATTGATTAGTAAATTACAACATTAATCTTCATTATTTCCAGTAGTATACAACAGTGTTACAATAAGGAGAATTCAAATAATGTGGATAATATTTGAATCTACCAACTCAATCCTGACTGACTGGCTAACTATGAGTGTCTAAATCACTACATGGGAGCCACTAGTCTAACTCTGGATAACTAAATCAACCCGACAATCAGTTAAACTAGTTAAACTAGTTAAATTGACAAGGTAGGTGGAAAAAGGTTCCACTTCCCCATGCATTCATGCAAAAATGGCACTATACTGACCGAGAGTGATCTAACTGAAGCTATACCTAACATAACTGGTTACCTACCACAACCAACTGATGGAGGCTGCTGGTGGCACTCATAGTGGCTCCTAAAATCTAGGGAATGGTCTCATAGGCACTTCTACTCATGCATGAACATGCAGTAAGTGGCAGTTAACCTCTATATGTGTTCCCCATACTCCAGTACAGTAAATATGTCTCCCTATTCTAGAAAAAATGATCAATAAAATATAAATGAACAAGGGAGGATTATAATAATCCTAACACAAACTGGTTATAGAGTCCCACATTTGTTTATTAACTTTCAGTGATATTGCTTAAGGTAAATGACATTGATAAATTCACTTTAACTCATAAAAATTAAATGAAATGGTTCAGAACAGAGCATGATGAATGAAGACCATAAACATCATACAAATAACTTCTTTAACAACATTATAGATCATATACATATCTCCTTCGAATTGGAATCCAACACACGAAAACTAGTCAAATAATAGCTTGGAAATGTGGGCATTTTGCACATGTATTTATGATGATTCGACTTACAGAGTATAGAGACACCATATTATAGAGCCAAACATCATGTACCTAATCTTGGGAATCAACTAAGCTCAGCCAAGTGCAAGCACCATTCTCACAAGTGTGCCATCATAGGAAAACACAGGGAACAGTGAGACGGGGATAAAAGAATGGGGAAATAGATGAGTCACGAACTGTACCAACATTCAATATACAACCAAACACTACACTCAGCTCCAAAAGAGAGGACTGTATGTCCTCTCCAACAACCAATTTGGATAGGTATCCAACTACCTTGAATTTGACTCACTATCAGGGAGAGTGAACACTCACTGTGCAATGGACAAGCTAGTGCTTTCCAAAATGCCTAAGGAAAATTCTCAAAATGTTCAAAAGTCATTCTCCTTCCTCGTGACATATTTTTATAATCCTCATAGGGTCCCTTAAGGTCGAATTTCCCTACATAGTCTTCCTCCAACTCATGCTAGTGGTTTAGTAACCCCTATGACACTTGTCCTCTTCCTTGTTAGGATTAAATAATCCTCCCTTATCCATATATAGTCTATTTGATCATCTTGTCTAACTTAGGGAGACATTATTACTGTACTAGCATGTGGGGAACACATATAGAGGTTAAATTCCACTTACTGCATGTGCATGCATGAGTTAATGTGCCTCTGAGACCAATCCCTACATTATAGGATCTCACTTTGAGTGTCACCAACATCCTCCATCAGTTGGTTGTGGTAGGTAGGCAGTTATGCCAAGTCAACCTCCAGTTACAATTAGCTAGACCACTTTCAGTTAGTCTAGCACTAGTTTTGCATGGTTGCATGGGGAAGTGGCATCTTTTTCCACCTACCTCATCAGTTTAACTGATTGTAGACTAATTTAGACACCATGATTTAGACTAGTGTCTCCCATGCAGTGACTTAGACACACTGAGTCAACCAGTCAGTCAGGTTTAGTTGGTAGATTTGAATCTTATCCACATGATTTGAATTCTACTTATTGTAACATGGTTATATTACTGTTGGGATAATGAAGATTAATATTGTAATTTACTGATCAATTCTTATCACATTTGTCTCAAATTTGTCTTGTTCAGTGTACATTGTTCTTAATATTCCACTACATAATCCTACTTCACAATTTCTCTCATTTGCTTGTAGATCAATGGTTCACAAATTTAACACGGTATCAAAGCCTTGTTCAGGCTAGCAGCAAGTCTTGTCCAATTCTCAACTATACACCAAAAGTAGCAGAGTTTCCACATAAATCATGGAATGATAGCCTTGCTCCCTTTAGATTTTATCCAGAGAAGTCTATCCATGTGTAACGGACTCTGAGAAGTGTACATGTTGAGGTGGAAAGGCTTGACTCTGACATGATTGTGAATTGGTTTTTTTTACAGTGATATTTTACAGGTACAACTTCAATATGGATTCGATATTATTAGTTCCTCTTCTTACTCCATTCACAATATATTCGGATTGGAAATTGAAAATGATTTCATCTCTAAAGAGACAAGGTATCTATGAGGTATCTATTGGACTTCGTAAAGAGTCTTATGAATATGAGAATGACTGGCTAAAAAATGGTGATAGAGATTTTGGAACAATATGTCAAGCCTTTTCTCCAAGCTTGCGCTTCCTTATTGATTCTGTTTAATACCCAAAGGGTCTCTGGACAGAATTGGATAGAACCTTTGGAAAGAACAATGATGATCATTATACCAATTTGGAGAGAACACCCAACACCACAAGAGTTCTTTCTTCAAAATTCTTGGCCTCTATTCTCTCTGATGAAGTTGTTCAAGATGAAGAAGAAGCATAATCTTCAACATAGTCAATTCGAATTGAAGAAAGTCTCCTTGGAGTGACTCCTTCTCTTGTTGCTTCGAAAGTTTATAACATATTTGATATATCATATTCTCATATATTTGATCCAGAAGAAGACATTCAAATCTTTGTTATTGAAGAAAAACTCTCCTTCCATTCTACTCAAGCATTCTCTAGTGATTCTTCTATTTTAAGTTTTGTGCAAAGTTTGTCAGTGATTGCTTTAGAAAATGAAGAGGAATTCGATTTCTCTCTCTCTAATGTTGCTACTGGTGTGCAAAAAGGTAATTATTTGGATATTTTGGAAGAAATATAAGATTTTAGGAGTGATCCATTCACTGTCATTGATCTAGAGCTTCCAGCAAATTCCTACATGATTACTTGGACTAATACTCAGAGTTTTGTTGAAGGAGAAAAGTGTGCATCTACCATCTAAGTGGAGCACTTGGAACCTTTGTTCCACACTATTGGATATGATATGACCTTAGTTGGATCTAATATGACCTTATTTGGTTCGAATTTTAAGTTTCAAGAGCCTCCAGTCATGCTTGTAGTTGTTTCATCAATTTTGGTGTGAAAAATCAAGTACCTCAAGTTTGTTTCAAAATTATTGTTGGGGATTTGATGTTAGTTTTCTCTCATGAGTTTGCTGATATTAGATTTTGTGAATCATTGGATATTTTAGAAGCTATATCATATTATGGAGCTCAAGCATTCTCCTTCCATCGTATCCGGATTTCTCTACCTTTCTACTTTATCACATGCTCATCTCCTCATAGTACTAGTAAAGATGGAGACATCATGCATTTGCTTGGACACTTGCTCCTAACACTTGTAGCTGATTTTACCTCACATGGTTCGATGTTCAAGGCTGCAACATATCAGTTGCTTGGGTTTACCTCACATGGTTCAAATTATCAAGCACTTTTTCTCTCTCATTAGTTGATCTCAGTTCATTTACATGGGTCCAATTTTCATCTTGCAGTTGTCTATGTTTGTGATTCAGTTGAGCATATTCCTCTTCTTCTAAAGAGGAAAATTCCTCCAAACATAATCTTTTAGTTTGGATATGTTCACATGCATAGTCTCATGATGCTTCTACACAGAAGAACCAGGATATTGCATTGCTGCTGCATAGTGCTGCAAATTGCAGCAACATTTTACAAGTTTTACCCAAAGAGGAAAATTCCCTCTTAAGTATAGTTGGTTTTCTTGATTCACTGCTTATTTTGAGGGGGGGGGGGGTTCCCATGAGGTTTTCCCCATTTCCCTTAGTTTATTAAGCNGTATGGGTGACTTTTGGCCTAGTTTCCAGGGCGCAAAGCTATCCAAGTTAGAAATAAGCAGGGTGTTAAGATTAAATAATCCTCCCTTGCCCATATATAGTATATTTGATCATCTTGTCTAACTTAGGGAGACATTATTACTGTACTAGAGTGTGGGGAACACATATAGAGATTAACTACCACTTACTGCATGTGCATGCATGAGTTAATGTGCCTATGAGACCATTCCCTACATTATAGGAGCCCACTCTGAGTGCCACCAACAACCTCCATCAGTTGGTTGTGGTGGGTAGGAAGTTATGATAAGTCAACCTCCAGTTACAATCAATTAGATCACTTTTAGTTAATCTAGCACCAATTTTGCATGGTTGCATGGGGAAGTGGGACCTTTTTCCACCTACCTCATCAATTTAACTGATTGTAGACTGATTTAGACATCACGAGTTAGACTAGTGGCTCCCATGCAGTGATTTAGACACACTGAGTTAGCTAGTTAGTCAATTTTAGTTGGGGGATTCAAATCTTATCCGCATGATTCGAATTCTCCTTATTGTAACATTGTTGTATTGTTGTTGGTATAATGAAGATTAATGTTATAATTTACTGATCAATTTTGATTATATTTGTCTCAAATTTGTCTTGTTCAATGAACATTTTTCTTGATATTCCACTGCATAATCCTACTTCACAATCGCTCTCATTTTCCTGTAGATCAATTGTTCACAAATTTAACATTCCTCATGCCTCAATTCTCTTCCAAATTCAAATGGCTTCCACTAACCCCCAAATGCACCCTCTTGGTGGCTATTTTTAGCCCTGCCATTTTAGATTGTCATAGGTTTGCAATCAGGTTTGCAATCAGGTCCAACTTTGTCATATAATCTTCCATCATAGTTGTCATAGAGTGTAGGGAATATCTCTCCAAGTAGCACGTGTTTTCTTCCTAGTCTCTTCCTCTTCCATGGAGAGTTACTCCTCTTCACTAATTCAAATTCCTTGGATCATGATATGTTTATTGACACCTATTCACCTCCCAAGAACGTTCCATTCCCCATAAGTTTGAATTTAGAGGTAGGTCTTGACAAGTGTAGCGAGGAATCTAACCACCCAAGGTCTCCATGAACCTCCAAGTGTCTCCATGAAGCAATGCCACTTTATTGTCTCCACATTTATTATGTATATGACCCAATTTAATGTGTATATGGTAAACTAAGATCCTCTTGGGTCTCATAGCTCCCTTATTGCAAAATTTAATGCCTCCACCTCAACCCAAGGAGCTAGTAGGTTGCTGAAACATTGTTTATTAGTAGTCTTATTGGGATGAGGGCATGACCATTTGGAAGCCATGGCTTTATTCAAAATTTCTCCACCTCTGGCCATTGTCACAAGGATTTCACTAATCTCCAATTGGAAAGGAAGCTTAAGGAAAAAAATGATTCTACAACACGTAATACAAATGAGCATAGTTGTACACAAAATTTCCAGCACTCTACCACGCAAATTAGTCCATATATCTTTGTAAACTATTGAAAATGAACCATGTTAGTTTTCATGTTCTTTCATACTGAAAAACAATAATGAATCACTTTCACCCATTAAAGGGAAGTGCTACCTTCTATTTATGATCCATATTTGTGTGAGATTGAAATGAAAGAGCATATACAGAACTACATACACATATATATTTGACGGAACACATTGATATAGTAAACTCTAATTTTATTAAATGAATGAAACATAACATAATGTAAATTAAAAACAATTAGAATGGTGGTAGCTATATCTCTTATAAGAGATGAGGAAGCTACACTCATTTGTGACAAGTTGATTAAAAAGGAGTCCGAAAGGCATTTTGATAATAAACATGAGGGAAAAATCCCTAAACATCCAAAAACCTAATCCTAGGAAATGAACCATAAAAGGGGCCGTGGTCCCCAAGCTAGTTAGTTGAGGTGTCAACTTCTTAGGGGCATACAATTTGCATACGATCTCCATTTAGGGTGTTCGGTAGCTTGTTGGAAAGGTCTAGTCAATAAAAACACATTTTATATTTGCTTAGATGTTTACAAAAAATGTCGTTTAGAGCCTCCAAATGACCCCAAAATTTTTGGACACAAAAATACATAAAAACTTCCATATTGGAAAAACTTTCTTGAGCTTGTGTAATAGGTGGATGACCATTGATATCCATCTGGAGCGGTCCCTTGACCTAAAAAATTGTCAAATTGGAAAAAATATTTTGATTCAGTGGAATAAATGGGTGGCCACCAATATCCAACTAGAACAATTTACTATATGCAAACACTAACTTCTCATATACAACCTTTTTTTATTCATCTTTAACTACATATGGATCCTTCTCATTGTAAAAGAAATGGATCCTAATTACAATAGCTTATCAACAAATGTATAAAGATGATTTGTTTGAATCTAATCTATTGCATTAAAAATTTGTAACTAACACCATCGCCTATTGCCCGTTCATTTTTCTCCCACTACTTTCCCAACTTTCCCAACCTACAAAAACTCAAATCACAAACCTCGAGGTCCTATAAATCATACATTAAATGTTTGCAAGTAGATGTAGCAAAATGTATGCATAACAAATAAAATAATACTCACAATAGAGAATGAATTCTCGTAAGATGATGTTTCCTTGTATTCCTTTCAGAATCCATCTCTACATTAAAAAAATATAGCCTTCAATTTGCCAACACTAAATCGAAACTAAAAGAAAAGGAAAAAATAAAAAAAAGTAGATGATTGCATGCATTTAAAACATAAAGTTGTGAGTTTTTATAATTAGACCTAATGATCCAAATTTCTATGCTACACATTGAAGTTTGAGTTCTTTATAGCCGATAATGGTGTTAATAATTAATGACAAAAATAGGTGATGGAGAACTAAAATAGTTAATAGAGAGAAGTCAATGCATGCCCAATGAAATCCAATAAATTAGACTTTATTTAATGGAGCTTACATACAAATGAAACATTATTCAGCCCACAGTAATCAAAAGGATTGATTCCAACTTACAAGATAAACAAACAAAACATTGGGTAGTATCTTTGGCTTGTTTGGGTGTTTGATTGCTTTCTTTTCCTTTTGTATTAGTTGTTTAATCTAGATCTTGGTCATGGGATTCCATTGTCTAGTTTTCCTATAGGACATCATGATAGATGAGATTAATAAACCAAAAAAATATAAATAAATAAAAATAATTAAAAAGTGTAAGAGAATAATCCAAAAGATTCTCTTTTATAGGAATAAACATAGATCTATAATAAAATATATATGTGCCTAAATGAAAAAAAATGGCAAGAAGAAGGTCTTGCAAATATTCACAAATAATACCCTATGCCTC
Organism: Pseudotsuga menziesii; assembly: GCA_001517045.1. Taxonomy (NCBI): domain Eukaryota; kingdom Viridiplantae; phylum Streptophyta; class Pinopsida; order Pinales; family Pinaceae; genus Pseudotsuga; species Pseudotsuga menziesii. The sequence goes on from LPNX010059182.1 coordinate 176,364, forward strand.
ATTATGAAATTTTTTTTATTTTTATTACCTTATTTATTAATATTAACAAAAAAATACTATAAAATCCAATAAACATGCAAATTGCAAAAAAATACAATGAATAATGATAGCAATCAATATCAATCCTAACATTACTGAGTTTCATTTGGATGAATAAGTTGTAGAAAACCTTATGGGAAATGATCATCAAATATAAATATAAATGCCAACATGTTACTACAACACTTTGCATGATAGTTGGTCAACTTAATATTATAACACCCATGTAAAGATGTAGAAAAACACACATACCTACACACACAATTTTACCTATTCTAGAATCCATGCACAAGCCCCATCACCCTAGTTATGCTTCCCAAAGGTGTCTTAGAGTCATATCTTAGTTTATATTCATTTATATAGAGAATGCTTCACATCAATACTACAATAGCTGAGTGAAATTTCAACATGGTAGGCATAAAAAAACATTTGTAAACTAAATTTATGACCAAAATAATATAACATTAAATTGTACTATTAAAATTACGTAGTACACAAAAATGGAATGTATAAATGTTGTTATGTCAACTATTTTTCATGGGTTCCTGTCTTTATGTGTTGTTTATGGAAAGGGTTGAGAGGGGGAGGGTTTAAGGAAGAGAATCCACAAAACTACTTAAATGTTTCCTCTGGCTTCCCTAACTTCAAATTGTTTCTAGAGACTTGCCATGACAATCTTGAGATAGACTAATATGACATAGTTTCAAACAAGACAATGTTCTGGAAAGTTACTTAAAATCTCTTGAGGGAATCCATGGACAATCTATGCACTAAATTGGAGCTCTAAGTATTTATTTTTACCTAGATGAAGTTGGTGTAGAAAGTTTCTCTCTAAAGAGAGAGGGAAAGCATAACAATCATGGGATAAATCATATTTTAAAAAGATGTGAGAACACGTAATATAGTTAGAATTTATTTTAGGATGAGAATATAAATAGCAATCAATGTGGTTAGAATTACATAGATATCTATTTTGGACGGTCTTTTGTGTATTAAGTGATATTATTAGTTAAGCTTCAAAGTGGAGCAATGTTGGGGTTAAGAATCAATTATTATTTGTAAGGACTGGAACATTTTTTTATGTAAGATGGGGCCCTTCTATTACTGTAACAAAACAAAAGATATTTACAGACACTGCTCCTTAAAACATGGAGTCAGGCTTCGATCTGGTATTAAAAAAAAAAAGTAAAAAGTATAGCCCATAAAGATAGACGGAGGAGCATGAGAGCATCTCGACCTTTCAACTTGGGCCCTCGATCATGAAGACAGACAGAACAAAATGTAATCCAAAACATCCCACTTCGCATGAGGAGACAATAAAAAAAACAACCCCAAACAGCCCATGAAGAGCATCAAACAGTCCCGCGATGAGAAGAGGACTAGCATTTGCGGGAGGACTCGGCTTCATCCGCGGCGTTGATGGCGCCTTGCCCATTCCCCTGATTTGCTTCCACATGGATCAAATCCTCCATGTTCTCCTCATCCTCCTGCGGAATGTGCTGAAATGGAGGAGCCGAGAGTTGTAACAGACTGCACATGTGGCCGAGATGATTTTCTACTTCATCTTTAAACTTTCCCACAGTGATGCAGGTGAGTTCCACAATCTGTCGTTCATGGAATGAGAGAGTATAAATTTGAGGTGCCAGTAATGTGACATTACCACTCCATCTACCAACTTAATGCGAAACTCCTGAATATTTCTTTTTCCATGGCGGCTATGGAACAATGAATGTTGTCTGGTGTTTCATCATTGAAAAGCCTTTACCATTGAGCTTCCTCGTTTCCTCCTTCCCCCTCGACAGGAGCTTCCATCTCCAGCTGATGTGTCGACCTTCTCCATCTGGTACCAAGTCTACACTTTGGTTTACGATGGCCTCTTCTTCATCCACGCCTGCGTGGAATTTTCACTCTTCGAAACAGTTTGGTTCTGGCTATGGCTCTGCCATTCTAAAAATGCTTATCCCAAACCTTGTTCACAATCCACAATGCTATGAAATCCCTCAGCTCCTTAGTTAAATACTGATTCGACACCCAGCAGGAAAAGTTAGCAATGCAAACCCAAGTACAAGAAATCTCCATTGATGGAGCGCACGGGGATTTTCTTAAGTTGTGGCTCATCCCCATATCCACAATCTGCGATGAGATCCCCTCACCCAGCTTGAGCCCATGCCTTGTCATGTCCATAATCACTGTTCACTGGCCCTTGGTGATGTGGAGATGTCATTCCTCCCATGTGAGAACCGTCAGTCTATATCAGGTAGATCTCACCTATTCCTCGTCCTATCTTCTCCGGCCTTGTGGTGATCGAAAGCCACTGCCATACGGGCTGCTCAATCACCATCCTCGTGGAACCCTATCTGACCACCCGTGTCGATACCATCTCCTCCGCATGGAAAGTCCTCCACCATGTTGACATTATTCATGCACCTGGTCCCTTCCTCCCCGTGTCATTCACCCGTATCCGAGAGTAAATACTAGAAATTGAACATAGAGGTTGTTAACAATAAAATTAACACCCTTGAAGATGATGGTCTGAAAACATATATTCTTTTTTCCCGCAGCATGAAGACCAGAATTTGAAACAAATTGAGAGATTTGATCTCTCATTGGACCACTACTTCTGCAAAGGAAGAAGTATGTGAAGACAAAGGTTTCTCTAAAGAATTCAATACCAAGACTACTTAAGGATCAAAACCTAGTCACCACAACTCCTGGAGTGGAAAGAATACATGGCATATGTATTAATTGTCCTAAAAACCTGGAAATTCAAGTAAAATTCTCAAAAACTAAGGAAAGTGGTATTTTTGAAGGAAATAATAAAAAAGCTTCAAAAATACTAATCCCACATTCATGGTTAGTGATTGGAAACACAAATACCAATGCTATAAACGAAAGGCATATGAGGTGAAAGAGGGAGGATAAAACTTGAGAGCAAATGCATGCTGGAGGAATGAGAAGATAGGTAGAACCTTTCTTGCAAATCATAGTTTCTTTGATCATTGGCATTGATGGAGAGGGGTAGTTTTAGAGTAAGGGAGAAAGGGATTCACCCATTATTGGGTTGTAATCACTTTCCTCTCAGTTTAATATGATGTAATTCAAATTTCCTCTAAATATTGTGTTTCAATCCATGTTTGTTTCATGTATTTTTGCAACATTTAGTAGATAGATTTCATGTTTTTTTGAAGTTTTTTAAGAGCTATAGGTAAGGAACTAGATAGTTGATTCTAATGGAGGCCTAAAGGCCATGGAAGCTGGAGAAAAATGATCTTCACCAAACGACATGCTGCAAGAGGTAACCTCCTCCCTTCCCTCTCTCTCTCTCCTTTGAAAAAGTGTAGAAATTTTAGGAAGTTGTCCATTATTGCATATATTTTGTCAACAGGATTCACACTTCTCATAGTTAAGCATAGATAGGCAGTAGACATGTCCCTACGGTTGAATATACCAACATAATGGAAACCATACTGGGGAGCTAATGGGTTCTTCTCTTGAAACAAGTTTTCTTGAGAATTTCCCCTTATTTGGGTCTCTTTCCTATTAACCCTTTGATGCATGCTTTATCTTGTTCTTAGAAGGTTTTAATTCAGTCCTGGAGGTCAAAACTGGCATAATACTGGGTATAGTGGTAACAGAAGTGTATACACACGGATTTTCTCTGAAAAATTGCGTATATACACTGGTTTTCTCTCAACAGTAGCGTTTAGGGCATAAAATCCTCAATTCTTGTCCGTCTTGAGTGATTTTTTTGCAATGGAAAGCTTCGAAAACCTTCTATATGATTTTAAAGACTGATTTCATCTATTTTGATTAATATTTTGGTAATATTTGAATAATTTTGAAGTTTTGTATGCATGTGAATGGAATTTGAAAAATTCATGATTCTTGAAATTTTTGATGATCAAATTTGCAATTTTTGGTCATTTTGATTGATTTTGCTCCTGTAGCTGTCTTATGAATCTTATTAGATAGGTTTTAGATAGTACTTACCTATATTTCATTAAGCTTTAAGATATTTCTTTGAATAATTTTGAAGTTTTGTATGCATTTGGTTGAAATTTGAAAAATGCATGATTCTTGATTTTTGATGGTCAGATTTGCAATTTTTGTTCATTTTGATTGATTTTTGTTGTTGTAGATGTCTTAGGAATTCTCTAATAGAGGTTTTAGACAACAATTTCTTCCCTTTTATCAAGTTTTAAAGATTTTTTTTACGGATGGCAAGTTTGGTGTGTATTTTTGGCTTGAGTTTGAAATTTGTGGAGATCACTGATTTTTGAATTTTTATTGAATTCTTTTGAAACTTTGAAGAACCTTGATTGAAATCCTAAAACACTTGATAAATATTAATATGACCTTTTAGGATCATTTTTGAAGCATTTGGGGACATTTTCCATCAATTTTGGAAGGCTTAGAAAGCTCTTTTTAAGAAAAAAACTAGGAAAAAATAACTTATAGGGTTTTCTTTTTTAGTATTATTCAAAGTTTTCCTTGAAAAGAATGTTTAGGTCTGAAAGTTTATGATATTTTTTCCCTTTAGGTCATTTATTTTAGCCTTGAATGTCTAAAAAAATTTCTAAATTGGTCATTTTTATCACATAGTGACACAAGGAAATTGTTGAAAAAATTAAAGAACATGACATTATTTCAAGTTATAAATTATTATGACCATGATTTTTGAATCCACATGGACTTGATGACTTGGCACAAAACTTTTAATCTCCATTAATACACTCCTCATACCATCATTTAGTATCAAATTCACCTAAATTCTCAAAATACAAACCTACCACTCAAGATTAGTTCAAACACAATGATAGGATCTTTTCGTCATTGTCAAGCTTCTTAAGATAAGTTGTGTTCGAGCCACGAGTATCCTCTTCCCTTGCGCTTTCGGATGGTCCTGTGAATGAGAAAGTTGATCTTAAAGTGTAATAGATAGGTTTATTTTTTAGCAAAATTTTGAGCCACAAGTATCCTATTCACTTGTGCTTTCAGGCGGTCCCATGAACGAGAAAGTGGATCTCAAGTGTAATAGGAATCCTTTGAAGTTTTTTGAAGCATATTGTCGAGCCACAAATATTCTCTTCACTTACGATTTTGGGCGATCCTGTGAATGAGAAAGCAGATCTCAAGTGTAAATGTTGGTCATTGAAAACAAAAATTGAATCACATTCTTACATGTACACATCAGTTTAAGAGACTTATTGGAAACAAGAAAAAGATTTAATATTCAAACATTTTTCGTTTCTAAACCGACCTCTTGAACCCTTGATTGAAAAATGAAAGTGATTTCAATTTTTTTAAAGTGATTCTGCAATACACACATCCGAAGGATCTCAATGAACCTCTTACTCTCTCATAGTATAGAAGTTCATCAAATGAAAATATAAGATTAAAAGCATCTGTGCATTGGTTTGGTTCAGTAGCATAAGTCACAACATCATCAGTTTCACCACCACTCCTCGAATCTAATCAAATTACCTTTAAATCAATGCTTAATCTAAAAACAACCAAGATTTTATCTTTAATATCACCAATAAGATTAGGATAGGGCTTTGGGTTAAGATGGTGAGTTAACACTCCAAAGCCACAAAAATTTGAAACTAGCATTGATTAATGAGAGTTAAATCCATTAGTAGCAAAGGGTGATAGCCGGGAAAGCGCTTCTAACACAAGCATTAAGCATGAGGTCAATCTGAATTTGTAAGGGTGGTACCCCACTCTTTCTTATTTGGTGGGATATGAGCACATTACGGTGTCTCGGTTAAGTGACAAGTCCTCGGGGTGACATCACTTTTCTGAGATAGCTAGTCTATGTGAGTTATCCTAGACTGACGACTATCTTACTTGGTATTGATTGTGAAGTGTTAACCATAGTTTATTTTCCTATGGAATCACACAGGCTGTTGTGATTGGGGGACACTTGCAATACCTGAGACATACACAAGTTTGTTTCAGCTCCTTGGGAGGGTGAGTATCCTAGAGCTAACACTTGGACCCCTGGTGATTAAAGAACGATGTAACTGTTTCTCGTACCTTCACCATTAAGTAAATATTGAGGCTTAATGTCCCTCAAGGACTACTAGTTTTGGAAGGCCCTCTAAAAATCCAACTTTCCACTAAACCTCGAGTCTTTGGAAAGCAACTTGATTGTTGCTTCCTTAGGGACTTTTTTAGTGGTGTGGACACTTTGATTTTTGTTGAGTCTAGCCACCTTTAGGATTGTTTGACTGTATTTCGATATACTCTAATAAACAAATCCTTTTATTAAACTTCAGAGTGATTAATATCTCGATCCACCGTGAAGGTGGCAGCGAGGAAAATTACCCAAGTTTGAGGGCCCCACTACATTGTGGAGGCATATACATGAACCGCATCATTGTGACTTTGAAACTGAACTACTTATAAACCCAATCAAATATTACTAGAGAATAACAATGTCAAATCAATTCTAAAAATGTGTCACATCATGGACGAAACATAGATAGAATTGATGATCTTACTTTAGTTGAGATTGAAAAAAATAGAATATCACAAATTTGCTCACGTAAATCCACACTTATCATATCCTTTAGACTCAATCATACTTACAGAAAATGAGTCACTGGTTAGTCTTTTTGAAATTTGTGATAAAATGCAAAACATTACACTTTACCCTTTGGCTTCGTCAAGAGTTGAAGGAACCATATCAATGCAGCCTCAAATGGTTGGGAGAGGTTATCAAAATCCTCTTGGCACACACAATAGTTGTCTAGGTTCTAATTCCGAGGGAAACCCTTTACCATGGAATGTTAATATTGCTAGCGGAAATAATGCATCTTGGAAAACAAATGCCAATTGGAATTATCCTTCAACGATGGGAGGAAATGCCCCAGAGGGTTATCCTCTGATTTATCCTAGCACAATTCCTAGGGGAAATCCACCTATCAACCCCATTTCACAATGGAGTGGTCATGTTTTAGAAAGTAACCAATATTTTTGGATCCAACCTCCGCAAGGAGGAAATATACCTTGGAATTCCAATCAAAACCAAGGACATGATCAATGGAATGGTCGGGTTCTAGTAAGTAACCAATCTTCTTGGGACCTAACTCCATCAGGAGGCAATCCACCCAGTGGTTAGGTTTTAGGAAGGAACCAATCTTCTTGGCACCTAACTCCATCAAGAGACAATCCACCCATTGATCATGTTCCAAGAAGTACCCAATATTCTTGGGGAAAACCTTCGCAAGGGGGAAACCCACCTTGGAATACTAGTCAAATCCAGGGACCACCTAAATGGTATGGTCAGATTCTAGGAAATAACCAATCTCACTAGAGTCTAACCCCACAAGGGGGAAATCCACCCATTCATCAATGGTGTGGTCAGATTCCAAGAAATATCCAATCTCCCTAAAATCTAACCGCACGAGGGGGAAATCCACCCATGAATCCCATTCCACAATGGAGTGGCGAGGTTCCAGAAAGTAACCAATATTTTTGGAACCAAACTGCAATACATGTGTTTGATCCATCTAGGCCTCCACATGGACCTCATGCCAATGGTATGATTGGTTCCCTCAACAACCTTGAGTAGATCACCCAACAAATGGGAAAATGTTTGTTCAAACCTCGGAACCTACAGTTGGTCGGGATATGCAGCAACATGATAAGCCTTCCCCAACTTCTGAAATCCTCATACTTTGACCCATGGACCTTAGGGGAAGAAGAATAAGTACAAGCGTAAACACAGTGTTAATCCTTCCCAGACTCTTGAAGAACACATAGTTCAATCCATGGAACTTAGAGGAAATAAGAAGAAATACAAGAGTAAGAAGAATGCTAACTTTGTGGAGGGAGATGCTTGAATCCAAAACAAGACAGTGGGAAACAACAATATGTTGTTTTAATGCAACCTTTTATGCAGCACCATCATCAAATGATTGCTACAACGTTGGAACCTCTGCCAAGAGGCAACCAATCAAAATCCCCGCAAGAGGGAAATGATCACAATACCAATGTCTTCATGTGTGATCATGAGGTGAACATTAAAATGAGATCTCATTCTTACGATGTCCCTCCTAGTACATTGGATCAATCGGAATCAAATCCAAGTGATTCTCTCACAATTGAGAAACCAACCATAGACATAGTACCACACCCCCCAAAGGTGATCTATCTAGAACAATGTATAACTCAAGCACCATGTGCCATGTCATGAATGAGCTGCTCATAACGAAAAGGTTGTTGACGAAATAACTCAAGCACCATGTGCCATGTCTTCCATGGAGGTATTGCAATATTGTCCTACAAAAAGAAAGGAACTATTGTATTCAACTAGAGTTATTGATCCATTCGATGTAACGTTGATCACATTAGACTTAGACCAATCAACCTATAGAATCCCTTCCAAAGTTGATTTTTAGATTAAAGTAACACCTCATGGAAAGAATATCTTTCAAACCATAGTTGATGAAGGGACTTCAACCTATTTCATGTCAATTAAATGTTGGCAAGCATTAGGATCACCCACCTTAGTTCAATCCCATACTATGCGAAAAGCATTTGACGAACATTCACTCTCTCCTCACAAAATCATTGTATCATGGCCTATTGAATGGGGTGGAAAAACAATCACAATAGATATTGAGGTATTATATGCGCCTATAGATTACAATTTTCTATTAGGACGTAGTTGGATACATGCGATGATAGCTATAGTGTCTTCAGAGTCCCGAGCGATTCAGTTCCCTCATTGGGGGAAGATTGTTATGATCGGCCAATTAGATTACTGCATGCTTGAAACTGCTATCCAATCGAATGTTCGTTTCATTAGGGATGCTCTAAAGTAAGTTCAAGACATTAGGGTAGGATTGTTAAAAAATGATCCCCTCATGGGAAACTTTATGATCCCGCAACCCTTATCTGTTGTAGAAGTGTCATACCAAGCTGTTCGAATGGCTTCGACAAATTTGGATCAAAATATTCCCTTGATTGAGGAATATGATCCAGTTACTTGGCCCATTTTGGTTGTGAGACCTCCCATCTCACTTGATTTCTTGCAAATAATTTTATCGTCAGATGAAGCAATCCTTGAAGTCATAAACATTTGGTTGCACCCACCTAAGGACATCTTTTGTGGGGACATTGGGAGCATATTTGGTTTAAATCCACCCAAGTATAGGACCACCCTTTGTATGTTCCTTGATCTTATCAGGTATATTTGGAATCATGCATATAGGTTTAGGTTATCCCTCTGTGAATATGCATTTGAACCTTTTGCAATCCAAAATTCCCATATGGTCGAACCTGTTGGAAATTGGTGGTTTAGCCCATCATATATGTGATTACAACCCAATAATGGGTGAATCCATTTCTCTCTTTCTCTAAACTACCCCTCTCCATCAATTCCAATGATCAAAGAAACTATGATGTGCAAGAAAGGTTCTATCTATCTTCTCATTCCTCCAACATGCCTTTGCTCTCTAATTTTGTCCTCCCTCTTTCATCTCATATGCCTTTCTTTTATAGCATTGGTATTTGTGTTTCCAATTACTAACCATGAATGTGGGATTAGTATTTTTTAATATTTTTTATTATTTCCTTCAAAAACCCCACTTTCCTTAGTTTTTTGGCATTTTACTTGAATTTCCAAGTTTTTAGGACAATTAATACATATGCCATGTATTCTTTCCACTCCAAGAGTTGTGGCGACTAGGTTTTGATCCTTATGTCGTGTTGGTATTGAATTCTTTAGATAAACCTTTGTCTTCACATACTTCTTCCTTTGCGGAAGCAGTGGTCTGATGAGAGATCAAAGCTCTCAATTTGTTCCAAATTCTGGTTTTCATGTTGCGGACGAAAATAAGAGATGTTTTCAGACCATCATATTCGAGGGTGTTAATTTTATTGTTAACAGAGGAAACCTTGGAATTTTCCTCTCTCTCACCCTTGCTAAGTCCCTTAATTTATGGATCTCTTTTAGTGGATCATGGGTAAGTTTTGGCTCAAATTTGCACACCGGTTAGAAGATTGCCTTTGTTGTATTGCTTTCAAAGAAATTCTTTATACAACTATAATGGTTCTCGATCATCCCACAAAGAATATAAACAAAGTAATCATACAAACAATATATTCCATGTATTACAAAGGCTGCTTATTGCAAGTAGTCATTCATATTGGAGTGGGTTGTTGCTTTACCTTGTATATTGTAGAAAATAAGAAACAAATTTATCCTCCTTCCAGCCACCATAAGCAGAATCTCGAGTAGGGAGATATTGATGGAAAAGATTTAGCATAACCCCTAATCCATGAGCATGGACCCTTTCAATAAGCATATGTGTTGATCTAGTTCTTTGCTATTGATCTGAAGCAGAAAACAAAATGAAAGTGATTCAAATTAATATAAGACTAGGATAGAAAGTCAAACATGTTAACAGATACATAGCTAATTTTTGGTTGTGGATCCTTATTATTTTTTCATATGTGTTTGGATTCCCAACCGGTGAACAAAAGGGGGGTTAGTAAAAATTTCCTTGTAAAATGTTGTAATTTTGTATTCAATATGAGTTGTTCATTAGATCTCAAATCTGATGGTAGAAATTATGTGAGGTATTTTAGCCCTAGAAGGAAAACCTCTTTTGTATGAGGAAATGTATTACGACTGTGTATTGTTGTATTGTGAAAGACGAGACTGTGTGAGAGAGAAAAGAGGAAGTTGCAATGGATGTGATGCAGGTTATATCCCTTCATTGTGTTGGACGGTTTAATAAAAAGGACTAGCAATTTCTGTGTGGACGAAGCCCATCTTGGGTGAACCACGTTATATTGGTGTCTCTCTTGTATTATGTTTGTGTGTTTAATTTTTGCATCTTGTTTTATTCTAATGTTCCATGATCATGTTTTCTAACACTAACATAACTAAATATATCTAAAGAAAATCCAAATATGTAATGAAACTATGTTTTTGGTCTTGTAGAGACTCACAACATTTTCAAAAGCATTAACAAATTATGGCATTACTCTATTCCAATTAATACTCATACAAAAAGTTGTAGCATTCATCTCTTTAGCTAAATGCAACTTTTAGTCTAGACCATATTCGAATATAGGCTTTTCCTTTCTACACGAATGATAAAATGATACATTAAATTAAACTTTAACCCATCTAGATATAAAGAAAACAAAGGAGGAATTGTACAAAAAATATTATAGAAATTTAGGGTAAGTAAACTTTTATACAACTAACACTTGGTTGAGAAGCTACCTAAGGCATTTTTATGAATGTTGATATGGTTCGTTGATGTGTTTTTTATGAATGGTGATATGGGTAATTCTTTGGTGGTTTTGTGATTTCCCATACGACTAATTGTGTTGGCTTTATGAATGGCCCTATCGCTGATTCTAAGGGTTTTGTGAATGCCCATATGATTGGTTGTGGTGTCTTTATGAATGTGTGTATACACATTTTGATATAGTTAAAAGGAAAAGGAAAGTACATCCTAGGAAATGCAACATTCTGATTCCATGATTTGGAAAATATTCTAATAGGGTTTATGATCAATGTGTTATTGGATTATTGTACACTCGAATAGGTGGGATTTACAAATACCTTACAGAAGGATAAACTGACAAGACTTGAGCTAAAACTGCAAATATTGGTTGATGTGCTAAATCATGTAGTATTATCTTTTATGACCAATATACATATTCTTCTTGTGCTCAACTTGGAGAAACCTGCCAAACAAAGATGCTCAAGTATAATTAAATTCTCAAAGGAAAGTGGAAGGTTCCACAAATTAGAACTCAAATACAAGTCAAGATGTTGGTGGTTTGTAAGATTTTCAAATGAATGTGGCATCTTTCACAAATAGGGGCTTCAAGACAAAAGTTTAGCAAAGACCACAATTTTGTGGGCATCCCAAATGTTTTTGGGTGCATAGATAAAAGAATTACTTTGTCAATGGTTTTCTAGTCCCTTCTTCCAATTCAATCTTTTTGAGGTGCTTCAACTGTCCTATACACATTGGTAAAGTATAAAATCCCAACATTAACATTTGACTTCCTCAATTTCTTAGGTGCCTACCATGATCATATTTAACTTTTAGATACAATTGTTTTCATTTAAAAACTTGACTACCTCCTTAGCCACAATTTGTACATCGGTACACCACACATACACCAAGAACAATTTAGCTTGCAACACTTAAAAATAAGCACAAAACTTAGGTTGAAATGTAGATGTATCACAATTAGACTTTGCCATAATGTTTCTAACGTTTCTTATATGATCTCTTTAAAACTCCTGATTGCTTTATCAAAAGCCAGGAAGGTGGGAAGGAGTGTGGATAGTTATACTAATAGAGCCATATAAAATATGGTGAGTTCCTCGGACTAGTAAATATGTTTTTTTTTTTTCCCAGAAAAATCACCATCACCCTTAATAGATGCAACATGTTTATATCAACAATTGAACAATTTCAAAATTTGAAAGGGATTTTGGAATTTATGTGGGCAATGCCAATTACATGCAATTGTGTTTAAAAAAAAATGTGAGTACTTGTTAGAATTAGTAAGTCGATATCTATCTATGTAATAAGTTGGATTGTATTTGAAGCATTAATTGGCAAAAATGCTACCATGAACATGTTGGAAGAGAAAGGAATGCAATAACCCATTCCAGGTCAGAGATCCACCTTCAAACAAACTTTTGAGAATCCTCCTTTACATGCTTCTAAAACCTAAAGCTTTTGAAATAAGGAAATACTTGACACTACCAAAGTTAAAAGTTAATTACTTTACTTGCATTGTTTGCCTCAAACAACATTTTAGTTTTCTCATACCATACCCCTTTTAGGTCATGGATAGCATTAAAACTTCTTTTTCAGCTAAGTATGTGATAACAAGGAAAAATCAAAACAAAATTATTTCTTATACCATGATGAAATAACCTACTAATAAAATTTTGATATAAAACTAACAATAATCTCAATTGTGGAATACAAAGTTCGAAGTAAGAATTGCATAACATTGGGTACAATCCAACTAAGTCTACATCGCCTAATTTACATTGGGTTCCATCATCATAATGGCAAGAAGTGGCCGAAAGTTTCCCAAGATTTATTTCCAAGGATAAAGAAAACAAGTTACACAAAAAATATAGTTCTTAAATAATCAGTGTGATTATGCCAAGACATTTTCTTGTATCCTTATGATGGGATTTTGTTTCACATCATTACTTCATCTTAAATATGGATTTAATTATTATTTAGATTTCAAATCCTGCCAAAAGACATTTAGGGAACTTCAATTTGATTAATACCATAGTAAAATGTATTATTTCCATCACTCCCTAAAATTTCCTAAGGCATAATCTAGTCCATCAAATCTCTATGGATCGCCCAGCCATGCCCTTCTACTAGTATTGTTTGTTTCTAGTTTCCTCCTCCAATCACACAACCAAGCTCTCTCAAACCTAGGTACTCCCTTTATGACATTATCGAGCAGTGCATTGGCACCTTCACAACGATTGTAGCAGCAAAAGATGTTATTTTTTCCATGATCTACTTTCAAATTTCTAAATTTATACATAATGATAAGTAGCTTTCTCTTTTTTGTTATTTTACTTGTACTTCATCATTTGTTGGTACCTTTATTCTTTAAGTTTTCAGCAATAGCCTTGGCAATCCTAGAGTATGTTATTACTAGTTTTAGTTTTGAGTCTCATTGAACTTTCTTGGTCCTTCATGGACATTAATAAATTTATATACCTTTTCTTATCTTATGGGAAGCAACATTCTGAGAGCTACCATACCCTTTTCAATTATCATGTTTTGATCTCAGTTTTGTTTTAGAATATAATGCTGCAAGTCTAATCCACTCAATCATATCTCTAATGGAAGTAAAATTCTGAAATATAACATACATTTTCCAATTATAATGTGGTATTAGTTTTGAACCTTTTATAAATCTAAGTAGCTTTATTTTCACATGTCCTATAAATAAACTATCGCTAGGGATAATGTTTTAAATACTTAAACATAAAGGAAGTAAAGATGATTTTTTTTATTTGAAGAATAATACACCCAAACACGGACATATTCAACATAATAAACACTCCCCATCAAATATCCCAAATTGGTACTATGGAACTCGTAGGTTACATTTAAAACAAATCACTTTGGCATAGGAATTTAAGTTCCACAATAAATGAAATCTCAACTTTGTTAGGAGGTGAAGTCAATATCCATATCTCTAACTTTTTCTTGTATAGTGATACATGATTATCCACTCATGTGATTCATATGCATTGAGCGGATGAGGGGATTACAGGGGGGTTGCAAGGGGTCCGAGGTTGGATCCTCCAAGGAAAAAATTTCTAAACCCTTCTAGTGTATTTTGGTTTATTTTAGAACCTTCATATGTATTGTATAAAATGGAGGTGACCCCTAGCATTGTATCACAAGAGAAGAAATCATTGTAAGTTCTTACCGAGTAATAATAAAATATCGAAGCTACCATTACCCCATGGTTTTACCTGTTCACATCATTGTTTCCACATAAATCTCATGTTCCATTCTTATTGTTGTTTGCTTTTATTTTTTATTTACTTTTCTAGCCAACTTATTGTTGTAAGTTACTCCCATGCACATAAATGGTCCACCCAACTTCTTATTGAAAGTCATGCCCTTGTCACACTCCCCCTCTAGAATCACACTCAAAATGGAATGAGGTGGGAGCACCCCAAGAGAATGCTCCTGAAACACTCCCTTTTAGAAGTGCACTCCCAACCCAATATGGGGCACCTCCTTAAGTGCATCTAGAGAATGCGTTGGAAAATGTGATTACCTGTTTTTTATACCTTTCTTTAATGTGACACCTATGCAAAGACCTTAATAGGAGTCAATACCCACCCCTATGGAAGAGGGATTAGAGTTATAAAATACTTAATCTCTCTCCCTTCCTCATTCTATTTCTCATTTCACTCATCTATGGTTAGGGATTTGAGAGGTTGAAGCACTAGTATTTTTAGGAGAAAAGATTATGAATTGAAGGCTACCATAGCTCTAAGGCCAATCCTACCTTTCTAGCATAAATCTAAGCCTATGCTCTATTTTTTTAATTTTTTTATTTCATAAATTAATCACGTGTCCTATCCAATAAACATTATATGCATTTTATAACTCTTTGTTCATGATGTCCTATTTTATAGTTGACTCCCTGTTATACGGTTTAACCACCATATGGTTGAAGTTATTTGTGTGCTAAATTTTCTATTCTCTAATGATTAATCTACTATGGACGTCATTTATAACTTCTCAATAATGAAGTATTCATCTACAAGTAGAACACAAAACCATTCTTTCATATTTTATGCAACTAATTGATCATTCTACATGTTATTTAATATGCATCCACGTGTACACGTGTGTGCGCGCACACACACACTATATGATAAAAAACAAACATAATATACCAAATAGTTATGGGAAGCTTCTCTCTTGGGATTTTTGGGAAGGAGTGCTGCCACTCCCACTCCCCACTTCACTTCGCACTACATCAATAGTGATCGCGCCTGCTCAATACTATACCTACCCTAGTTCATTTATGTTTAAAACAAATTAACATAACTTATACACTACTCAACTCATATTAAATATAAAAAACTAAAATTCCAAAAGTGAACATCCTCACAAATGCAGACAAGTTAGACCTTTTTATATATACTATTTCATGTTGATGTATTTGTAACTTCGGAATGTATTCACTAGTATATCTTATGTATTGTACCCCGATGTTTATTCTAGGAAGTATCTGTAATGTAATTGAGTCATGTCATGCCCCGATGTTCCTATCGGGAGATTCAATAATGTAAACAAGTCATGTAAAGTCATAGAGTGTAACCCTCCTTATTGATTAAGGGTTAAAGTCCCTGCAGTTGTGGGGCCCTAGGGTTATTAGAAACTCCTAGAGAAGTCTGCCCTAATGAGTTATTGTCAAGTCGGGAATTAGTATAAATAGAGAGGGAGCCTCTCTATTTAAAACACATTCATACATATTCACTCACACTCAGTTGTAGCACATAACTGAGAGAGAGAGAAGAAGTTGAGACAAGAGAGAGAGAGACTACTGCTGTCAGGAGATCATCTTACTGTCTTTGGGTTTTACTTTTGGTGTTGATTCTATCTCTGAGGAAGTTGCGGGGTTTTCTCCTTTATGGTTTCCTCGAGGAAAATCTTTTTGTTCATTGTCTCATGTGATTGATTGTTGTGCTTGTTATTCTCTTAGATAAGATCCTGAGATCATATAGCTTAAATGTTAAAAGTCTAACATGGTATTAGAGCTAACCTGAGAAGAAGACACTGTGCAGCTATTCAATTTAGGGCTTCCTACTTTTTGGATCTCTCTCCACAGATTTTCAGCAAAAGGAGGTTGGGCTGACTCTCCTCTCTAGGGTGCATCTTTCTGTCAAAGCAGAATCTGATTTTGAGCATTTTCAATTTTTGACCTGACACTACTGCGGGAAATTAGGGCTTTCCACAGAAGTGGAATTTTTGAGTGAGCCCGGGACTAGATTGATCTCCTCCCCAAAATCAAATTTTATAGATCAAGATCAAATTTTTTAGTTGGGTAGAAATCCGGGAAAGTCAAACCCTGGATTTTCTCCTGAACCAGAAAACCAGCTATGCAGAAATTTAGCTCCAAATCCAGTTTAGACATCTTAACCTGGTAAGATCTAAATCTTTTGTATTTCCATTTGAGGTTCTCTGTTAATATGTCTCATCATACCAAGCTTAATGAAAATATTGAGGGAGCTGATAACTTTCGAGCTTGGAAGTATAGGATCTCCCTGGTCCTTCAAGAAAATGAGTTGGACTCTTACATCAATGAAGAGGTTCCAGTTCCAGAGGGAGATGAGGCTAAGGCCTTACACAAGAAGAAATTGGTCATGGATAAGAGGATTATTGTTGATTCAATCAAGGATGATCTCATACCTCAAGTGTCCTCTATAAAGACACCTAAAGAGATGTTTGATGCCTTGACCAAGTTATTTGAAGGGAAGAACATAAACCAGAAGATGAATCTGAGAAACCAATTGAAGAATGTAAAGATCCAGAATGCGGAGACCATCCAGTCTTACTTTACAAGGGTCTCTTAGATCAAGGATCAGCTTGAAGCGGTAGATGAAGAAGTAAAGAATGCAAAAAATGTGATGACCACCTTGAATGGTCTCCCTAGGGCATGGGACTCTTTCATTCAAGGGATCTGTGCCAGAAAGAAGCTAGTCAATTTTAGCAGACTGTGGGAGGAGTGCTCACAAGAAGAAGATTGAATATTAGCTCGAGAAGAAAAGATGGGAGGTGAAGATCAAGCTCTCACAATACAATCCAAGAAAAGCAGAACAGACCATCACAGAGGTAAGCACTCTCGCCAAAAGAATAACACTAGAAAATCTAACAAAGATTTGTGTAAGTTCATTTGCTATACATGTGATGAAAGAGGACACCTTGCAAGAGATTGTCCTAGAAACAAATATAGATCTCACAAGAGGAAGGGAAACAAGAAAAGATATCATGCTCATGCTACAGAAGATGGTGAGACTTCTACGAAGAGAGTCAAATAAGACAGTGATGATTCTTCAAGTGATGAAGAATATGTTTTGATTTCTGCTCTCATGGGAAACATCACATATGGAAGCAATGATTGGATTATAGATAGTGGGGCTTCCAAACACATGATGGGATTCAAAGAATCATTTGTGAAATTATCAGAACATGAATCACCCCACGAGGTGAAACTTGGGGATGACTACCAGTATCCAATAAAAGGTAGTGGAGAATCCTCCTACAAATTAGACTCTGGAAAGTCTATGAAAATGAAGGATGACCTATTTGTACCAGGACTAAAGAAGAACCTTCTCTCCATCTCTGCATTAGATGCAAAAGGCATGAGAGTTTCATTTATAGATGGCCAAGTTCTCATGTGGCCAAAAGGAAAGACTATTGACGATGGAGTAGTAATTGGAGAACAAGAGGGAGGACTATACAAATTAAAGGGCCAACCAGAACAATCTTTGGTTCATGACTCAATAGAACCAAATGAACTTTGGCATAGAAGGCTTTCACATGTGCACTATAGGGCACTACCACTTGCAAGCAAATTTGTTGAAGGTCTTCCAGAAATACAAGCAAAACATGAAGGAGTATGTAAGGGATGTGCGAAAGGAAAGAACACAAAGAAGACATTTCCAAGTAGCGAAAGCAAAGCTAAGGTATTCTTGGAAATCATTCACTCCGATGTATGTAGTCCAATGTCATCCAGTTCATTAAGCGGGTATGTATAATATGTTTCTTTCATTGATGATTTTTCTAGGATGACATGGATATACTTCATGAAGAACAAAGGCGAAGTATTTAACAAGTTCAAGGAATTCAAAGCCTTAATCAAAAACTAAACAGAGAAGAAGATCGAGATTTTTCGATCAGACAATGGCGGAGAATTCACATGAAATGAATTCAAGGAATTATGCAGAGATTCAGGGATTAAGAGAGAGTTGACCACTCCATATAATCCACAACAGTATGGGGTTGCAAAAAGGAAGAATCGAACGATCATGGAAGCTGCAAGGGCAATGGTTCATGATCAAGATCTTCCCATGCATCTATGGGAAAAAGCGGCTAGAACAACTGTGTGTGTACAGAACCGTACTCCACATAGAGTACTCGAGAACAAGACACCTGAAGAAGTGTTTTTCAAAAAGAAACCAGAAGTCATTCATCTCAGAATATTTAGCTGTCCAGTATACATTCACATTCCGAAATAAAAGAGGACAAAGTTAGATCCTTCAGGAAGGAAGGGTATGTTTGTGGGATACTCTGAAAGCTCGAAGGCTTATACAATATACTTCCCAGGATTCAAGAAGATCGACATCAGCAGCGATGTAACATTTGACGAAGACTCAGCTTACAAAAAATCTAGAAAGAGACCTACTGAAGAACCTATAGAAACAGAAGTACCCAGAATTCATGACACAACCATGAACGATGCAACTCAAGAAGAAGATAGAGAAATAGAAGAACCTCAAGAACATGTAGATCCACCTCAGGAGAAGAATCCTCACAAGAGGAAACCTGCTTGGGTACGAGAAGCTATCCAAGGTGCAGAAAGATATGGGGCTCCATAAGAGATACACAGAGAGAGGAAAAGAACCAGGTCCTGCTCTGGTTATGTAGCCCTATTATGTGACTTCATCGATAAAGAACTTTCCAACTATGAAGAAGCAGCAGAAAAGAAAGAATGGAAGGATGCTATGATCGAAGAGTATGAAGAATGATGTTTGGGATGTTGTCTCAAGAATGGAGGGGAAGTCTGTTGTAACTTCCAAATGGATCTATAAGATCAAGCATGCTGCAGATGGTAGCATAGAGAAATATAAAGCAATATTTGTGGCTCGTGGTTTCTCCCAGAAAGAAGGAATAGATTATGAAGAGACTTTTTCTCCTGTAGCCAGATATACTTCCATTAGATCAGTACTTCCTTTAGCTACAGTAATGAAGTGGAAAGTACACCAGATGGATGTCAAGACAACTTTCCTGAACGGTGTAGTAGAAGAGGAAGTATATGTGGAGTAGCCACTCAGTTTTGAGACACATGACAAAGAAACTCATGTGTGTAAGTTAAAGAAAGCCCTGTATGGTTTGAAACAGGCACCCAGGACATGGTATGGTAGAATTGACAGCTTCCTATCCAGTTTGGGCTTTACCAAGAGTAAAGCGGATTCCAATCTTTACTACAAGGTTGAAGAAGGGAACCCAATGATACTCCTATTGTATGTAGATGATCTATTTGTAACAGGTGAGGATGGGATGATTGCTGATACAAAGAGGAAGCTTGCTGCCAAGTTCGAAATGAAGGACTTGGGTATGATGCACTACTTTCTAGGCATGGAGGTGTGGTAGAATGCAGATGGAATTTCCCTGGGACAAGGGAAGTATGCAGTAGAGATCCTAAAGAGGTGTGGGATGATGGACTGCAAGGCCATGACCACACCTATGGCATCAAACCTGAAGCTATTGAGTAATGCTTCATCAAAACCGGTTGATGCCATGATGTATCGTTAGATGATTGGGTCCTTGATGTACCTCATGAATACAATACCAGATACTTGCTTTGCCATGAACACATTGAGTCAGTTCCTGACGGATTTGAGACATGTTCACTTGATTGCTGCAAATCATATTCTGAGGTACTTGAAGGGTACAGTTGATTACGGGCTCAAGTATGATGCGAATCAGAAGATTAACCTGGAAGGTTATCTGGATTCGGATTGGGCAGGCAGTGCCATTGATAGAAAGAGTACTTCGGGATGTTGCTTGTGTATGGGATTAGGTGTGATCTCCTGGTTTAGCAGGAAGCAATCTTGTGTGGCATTGAGTAGAGTCGAAGCAGAGTATGTTGCAGCTTGTTCGACTAGTTGTGAGGCAGTGTGGGTGAGAAAGCTACTGTATGGCTTATTTGATCTCCAGATGGATGCTACTTGTATATATTGCGACAACCATAGCTGTGTGAAGCTGTCGAAGAACCCAGTGTTCCATGACAAGTCAAAGCATATTGAGATCAAATATCACTATATCAGGGATATGGTGCAGAGAGGAGCAGTGAAGCCCCAATATGTTGCGATGGACGAGCAGATAGTCAATGTACTGACCAAACCATCAGCCAGAGTAAAGTTTGAGTACTTCAGGGAGAAGCTTGGTGTTCTCCAGATCGAGGTTCCCTCCAAAGGGAATTGATGTGTCCGTTGGCCTTTTTGACATGGTGGAAGGTTGAGCTTCACATGATCAGATGTAAGTGCAGGGATGCTCTGATGTGATTGTGGGTTGTGTTACCACATGATCAGTGCAGAGATATTCTAATGTGATTGTGGGATGTGTTCCCACATGATCAATGCAGAGCCATTCTGATGTGATTGAGGGATGTGTTCCCACATGATCAGATGTAAGTCCAGAGCCTTTTTAACAAGATGAGGTCAGATGTAAGTGCAGATCCTTTCTGACAAGATGAGGTCGGATGTAAGTGCAGCGCCTTTCTGATAAGATGAGGTCAGATGTAAGTGTAGAGCCTTTCTGATAAGATGAGATCGGATGTAAGTGCATCGCCTTTGACAAGATGAGGTCGGATGTAAGTGTAGAGCCTTTCTAACAAGATGAGGTTGGATGTGAGTGCTGGGCCTTTTTGACATTGGCTTTGGATGTGTTCCTCCCATGGTCAGATGTGAGTGTTGGGCATGCCTTTCTGACATGGTTCTTGGATGTGTTCCTCCCATGGTCAGATGTAAGTGCTGGGCGGGCCTTTCTGACATGGTTCTTGGATGTGTTCCTCCCATGGTCAGATGTAAGTGCTGGGCGGGCCTTTCTGACATGGTTCATTCCATGGTCAGATATAAGTGCTGAAGACGATGAAGACCTACATGAAGGCTAGCCCTACAACTAGCATGAAAAGGGGTTGGCTCTGTAGAACTTCCGGTGATGAGTAGAATTGAGATAGCACCAGTGATGATGACCCAGTGATGATCCAACAGTGATGATCCAGACTTGATGATGATCCAGTGATGCTCCAAATCAAGTGATGATCCAGACTTGATGAAGATGACTTGACGATGAAGATGACTTGAAGATGAAGATGAATTGAAGATGAAGATGACTTGATGATGATCCAAATGATACAGAGAAGAAGAATTGTGCCGATAAATTGTGTCGAGAGAATACCTTCCTAGTTAAGAGGGAGTGTTGATGTATTTGTAACTTCGGAATGTATTCACTTGTATATCTTATGTATTGTACCCCGATGTTTATTCCGGGAAGTATCTGTAATGTAATTGAGTCATGCCATGCCTCGATGTTCCTATCAGGAGATTCAATAATGTAAACAAGTCATGTAAAGTCATAGAGTGTAACCCTCCTTATTGATCAAGGGTTGAAGTCCTCGTAGTTGTGGGGCCCTAGGGTTATTAGACTCTCCTAGAGAAGTCGACCCTAGTGAATTATTGTCAAGTCGAGAATTAGTATAAATAGAGAGGGAGCCTCTCTATTTAACAAATTCATACATATTCACTCACACTCAGTTGTAGCGCATAACTGAGAGAGAGAGAGAGAGAGAGAGAGAGAGAAGAAATTGGGACAAGAGAGAGCGAGACTACTGCTGTCAAGAGATCATCTTACTGTCTTTGGGTTTTACTTTTGGTGCTGATTCTATCTCTGAGGAAGTTGTGGGGTTTTCTCATTTATGGTTTCCCCGAGGAAAATCTTTGTGTTCATTGTCTCATGTGATTGATTGATGTGCTTGTTATTCTCTCAAATAAGATCCTAAGATCACATAGCTTAAATGTTAAAAATCTAACATTTCAATGACCACTTTTTACCCATGAGACCCATTATCATGAACGAAAACATATGCCTTTGGTAACTTTCACAAACCTCATTTCCTTATTTGCTCACCTTAATCATTAATAGTAACATAACCATATGAAAAGGAAAGAAAGGGAAAACAGAACAAAGAAAAGCAATGAAAAAAACAATGCTTGAGATAATTGTGTAGGTGGCACACTTTGTTTTGATTCATTGTCAATTACACAAAAATAAGAATACAAGCCCATCCCAACTATAATCATTAATATTCCCACAATATTCTACCAACTAAATGTGTTATGAAGTAAAGTGCAACCAAATTCCAAAACAGAGCAAGTCTTTCAGTGTCCTAGAGCTTGATATGTAATTGAAGATGTATTGCGGTCAATCACAAGAAACAAACTAAAGTTGACATACATGGAGATTAAATAGTACCAGCATAGATCCATCTTAAACTCAAATCTATCGAGCACCGAGAGGGATCCAATTCTTGAAGTGTTTATTTTTAATCTTAAACTCAAGAAATTTGATCCCTCTCCTCTCTTGCATGATAGATCTTGATTTAAGTTTTAATTTTTTATTTTAAAGGTTGACTTGAATTTTTTATTACTTTTCAAAAAAATTATTTTTTGAGTCAACCTGAATTTTTTTAATTACCTTCTATTTTTTTTAATTACCTTTTATTTTTGGTAATGTAATGTTACATTAGGTTACCTTACTTAACAACATCTCCTCATACTAGGTTTTAGAACACCTAGCTTTTCTCGATACAATAAAGTAATGAAAATATGTAAATATAATTATGAAACAGTAATTAATAATTTAACAAAAAAAAATAAAGAATATATTAAACCAACTCTAGAAATATTATAAATATATTTACACTTATTTTTAACAAAACAAAAACTTACATGGAGAATGAAGCCATTTATTCTCCATGAAAATGTATAAATATGATTAGCAAAGAGAGATTAGTTAGTGATTTGACAAAAAGATAAAGAATATATTGAACAAATTATAAAGATATTATAGGTATATTTACACTTATTTTTACCAAAACAAGAACTCACGGGAACATGAGGTGTAGACTTAAATGGAGAAAATTATTCTGGTTTGTCAAAATCCAATCAACAAGGGACACGCAATGAACTAAGTCGTTACTTGTTATCTGAATGTAAGAAATTGATTAAGGTTTGAACATGTTGTCAGGTCAAATCGTGAAAAACCACTCTCTGAAGAACATTTCATGCAACCACTTTAACATAATCTTGTCTAAATGGATTAGATTTTTTAAAAAAAAGGTGTGAAGGCTTATCTATGGAGATATGAAGAGCTATATACATTTTTATATTTATGAGAATTAGCTCATGACCAAGTAAAACCAATATTGTTTGCCGATTCTTGTATTTGAAAGGAATTTGAAGATAATAATTTGCATATACGGGAAAGGGTGTGCTCATAAATGAGAATGTAAGTGCACTTCTCATGATATTTTTCTTCTCAACAAATAGAAATATACAAGGGGATGAGAGCAAGACATTATATTAGTCACCAATCCACAGAGATCCTTCAGCCCCCCAATATGAGATTCTTTTAGATGTACATAGCACTTTTTTGAAAACAAATAATGGGGCATACAACTTTCAATGAATGTTAAAAAGTTGTTGATTTGTAGGTAGTATTTGATTATAAAAAAAATAAATTTAATGGGTATGAACAAACTGTTTAAACACATTTATTATCAATACCAAGTGAGAGACAACACTTTAGACAAATACTATAAGATGCAGATAATTCAAAAGATAGAGGAAAGACATCTTTATTTAAATCAGATTTAATATTTTCTTTATATATTAGAAGACCTTAAGTTTAATGATATTAAATTAATTGAAGGGAATGTATTGTACTATGATGTTTAATATTTAGTATAACTAACATGTTTGAATATCTCAAATGAAGTTAAAATAAAATAAATAAAAAAATTACCCCATCTACCTAAAAGTTACTTGAGGATTTGAGGTGTGTTACAAAAATACACTAGCATAGATCTATCTTAAACCTTGATCTATCAAACACCAAGAAGGATCCAAATTCATTTTTATCTTAAATTTTCTACACATCCAAAAATACTTTACACCTAGAGAAATTTGATCCCTCTTGTTATTGGATAGATCTAGGTTTGTATTTTATGAGCTAACATGGATGTTTTGAATTACTTTTCTTTTGTTTTTAATTTTTAATTTTTTGAGTTGACTTGACTTTTTTAATTTCTTTTTATTTTTGGCAATGTAATGTAAGTTACACTACCTAGCAACATCTTATAGAGAAGCTTGATTTTGTCCGTGCAATAATGGGAAGAAAACAAAGCAATCATCACAAATTGGTTGATCTATTTTAAAGCAAAAAATAATGCATTTTCAACATAGATCCACCTTAAACGAGGATCTATCAAGCACATAGAGGGATCCAATTTCTTGAGGTGTAACTTCTTTTTAATCTTAACCTCAAGAAATTTGATTCCTCTCTTTCTTATAGAATTTGGTTTAAGTTTTATTTTTTATTTTTTTACCTAAGTAGATTTTTTAAATTACTTATCCTAATTTTTTTAATTTATGAGTCAACATGTATTTTTTTATTAATTTTTATTTTTGTTAATGTAGTGTTAGGTTACATACATGACAAGATCTCCTCCACACTAAGTTACAGAGCACCTCCCACCTAGCTCCTCTCAAGGAAACAAATCTTTAAACCAACCCATGGAAACAATTTTATGCAACATCTCCATATAATATATTTGAATATGCATATTTTCATAGTGGGAAATCATTGTGTTGTTTACTTCTGGATTACATTTGTGTTAATTTAGTAAACCTGAGGTGTCGGGTGGACACTCCATCCATCATGAGGGAAGAGAAGCTTTGATTAGTATAAAAGAGTAGAGAGTTAATATATAGATCAATTTGAAAGAGTTAGCCATTAAAAATGAGTGGTGAATTGTCATGTCCCCATTCCAATAGGTCTACTAGTTAACAATGTTTCACCCACCTACTAGTTCCCTAGGTTGGGGGAGGAGGCATTAAATAGTGCAATAAGGGAGTTATGGGACCCAAGAGAACCTTAGTTTATCATTTACACATTAATTTGGGTCATACAAATAATAAATATGGAGAAAATAAAGCGACATTGCTTCATAAGGACATTTGGAGGTCCATGGGGGCCTTGGGTGGCTAGATTCCTCCTTACACATGTCATTACTTAATCCAAAATTCAAAATTATGAGTGATGGAAGGTGTTGAGGCCTGGAAATTCGCAGGCGACAACAGAAAGGGATTCTCCCCAATCAACGTTCCCAACTAGCCCGTTGATTGTTTGGTATAGGGAATCCGTCTGGTTTTGCGGTCCGGCTACCGTAGGTCAAGAAACAAAACAAAGGCTTTACCGGTTGCGGCCCGTCCCACCGAGTTTTTGTGTTTTTTCCTTTAAGAAATGAAATGCAAGTGCCTAACTAAATGCAGGGCGATCAAGATGCAGGGAGTGGTCACAATGTGATGCGCAGGTTCTTACCTCTCGTCTTGTGCTCGCAAGCAACCAAATCAGATACAATAAGAAATAAACTAACTATCTAATCTATCCCTAGGGAGCAGAATTATCATGTTGGGTGAATAATACAATCAGTACATGCATTGTGAAATGTTTCATATAGTTGAGACTTTCTTCCAAAACACATGAACACTCTACAAAAATATTTCAACAACTAGATAGCTGATTATTTATGAACAAGCCAATATCACTCACCATGGAAAACCACATCACAAAAATAAACTTAAGAATATTCCAGCAAGAACATAGGTTTAGAAATCAGAACATTCTCACAGTTAAAGAGTCATAGCTGAAAACGAAATAGTTCCTCTTCACATAGCTCAATTAAATACATGTGATGTATTCCATATTGCACCTCTTCCAGCAAGAAAAGTTTGCAGTCTCTCATGTAAAACGAAGTAGTTCCTCTTACAATAGATGGTTTACAAAATTTCTCAAGGAAAAAGCCCCGTCCCATTCCTACTTTCAGATATTTAAACTCTATTTGCGACCCTTCGGGCTTCCCCTAAACATGCGTCTTTCTAGTTGCCAAAACGTTCCTGATCCCTCATATTTCAACGCACATTCATGATTTGGTTGGGTAACTGCCAGGCCTTTCAAAACTCAGCGTTTGCTGTTAAACGGTCCATATTTCTCCACGCCATGGCATTTCGATCGCTCCTTCGCGCTCATCTGCAATCGATCGACAAGCATTATCCACTGGGATTACGTTATAAAACAAATTAGTCAGATCTACTCATGAAACAACCAGCTCGCAAGGAAATCACCAGGTGCTGATACCACTACCTCGACCATGGCAGGAGACTTACTGGTGGCTCAACAATACTTACGTCGAACGGATAGACCACTCCAAAGGCGGGAAACATCATTAATCGAACGTCGAAAAGATGGTACATCGGAAGTTGAAAGGATATCCCAGCCGAAACGGCGGACGAGACAAAGGTTGGAGACAAGCGACGAGGGCAAGAGGAGGATAAGTCAGACGTTGACATACATTAGAATCGGAAGCTCAGAGGATCTCCCAGCCACAACAGCGGACGAGTCAGGGCTACGGGCAAGCGACTTAAGGTTAAATACGAATCGAACGTCGGTGAGATTTAGAGAGTCGGACGCTAGAATGATCTGAGGGCCGCAATGGCGGTGGAACAGAAGACTAACAGCTTCCGATCTAAAATTAAAAAGAGGCCCGATCGCAAGAAACAATCAAATATTCAAACAGTTTTAAGGATCAAGCACAGCTGGGTTCGTTCTTTCTTTGAAAAGGCAACTCTGAAAAACAAAAATTTTCCTTTTCTTCGACCAGAAAACTAGACATCCACGACTCAAACCGAAACTGAACAAGGCATAAATAAACCAGCTGACATCCATTTTCAAAGTAAAACTACAAGACAAATGCCTGAGAGGCTCAAGAGTTTCACGACCAAACCAAGCAAAAACGATGAGGAGGGGCCCAGAATTTAAATAAAGTAAATTTAGGGAGAACAGTTGCGGCAGCAACAACTGGCGATTTCCTGGTGAACCTAGATCTCTGGGTAACTTTTCTTTGAGTGGCAGGCTATTTCACAACCAAATGCATCAAATAAATTCTTCTAGCTAGCCGGATTTCTCAAATGACCGAAGTGTGTACCTTAATCATTGATACTAGTCCAATTTGGGGAAGTGGAAACCGAGATCTTCAAGTCCAGATAACTCTGTCGGGGTCCGAGTATGAGTTTCATTATTACTTCTGTCTTCAGGTAGCTAACAGCGTGGACACCACAGGATTGCAGTAGATAGTAAACAACAGTATTCGTTTGTTCCTCGTTCCCATGCCATTTTAACACTTTTTGTCACTTTTGGACTTTTGTTCCTTTCATTTGAGTCTTTCTGTGCGCCTTTCTTACTGAATTTTAATTCAGGATCCTCTATCCCATAGTGTCCTTTTGTGTGAGTGGTGTGTTTCAAGCTTCAGCTCACGGATGGAGAGGATCTTTTGGCAATTTAGTACTTGCGATTCAGCACCGCTTTGATTTATGATGCTTTTATAGAAGTTTGGACTCTTTATTTGCCTTTTGGAATTTTCTTCTTGGCATGGGATCATTTATATTTAATACACTGTTCACCTTGCTTCTTTCCGTGGGTCCTTTACTGTCGCTCCTTTGAACATTTTACATGTGACGTGGATGGAGCCCTGACATAGTACTCTAGACTCCTCGAATCCGGTTTATCTTGCAGGGGTTAAGTAGGACTTCAATGCACACAGAGACTTCGAGAAAAACTGCTAGACTGGAAGAACTCAAACAGCAACACACAGTCTGACTACTCAAACATGTCCACCATTCCTAGAAATTTTGGTGTCTCTCAAATAACCACGAGTTAACTCCCTTTATTGAAACCAATAGACTTGAAACCAAACAAAATGAAAACATGACTAAAAAACAACCAACGTCTTATTTATATACAAAAACAGGAAACTCAAAGACAACTTCAAGAAAAATAAGGCTTGAGAACCAGACCATTGACTGGTAGGTTCTCTTCCCATCCCTGTAAATCCTGCAGCTTATACGTAGCAGGGCCAAGTTTTGCTTTGATCTGAAATGGGCCTACCCACAATTGTTGGAACTTAGTATGCTTTCCCTTCTCATCATGGGGATGATCCCACTTGAGAACAAGGTCTCCCACTTCCAAGTCCCTTTTCCCAGCTTTATGTTTGTCAAACCATCTTTTTACTATCTCCTGCTGCTGTTTAAAATGTTCTCTAGCCTTGGATCTGGCCTCCTCTGCTTTCAGAAGATTATATATCCTTATTTGGAGAACCTCATCATCAGACCCCCTAGACTCTTGGGCTAGTATGGAAGCTGGTAGCATGATATTGGGGGGCAGGATGGCCTCCTTACCGTACACAAGGGTATAGGGTGATATTCCTATTGCAGACTTGGGAGTGACTCTGTCAGCCCACAGGGCGTTGGGTAAGGCTGAGTGCCAACTTCTCTGGTTTTCTAATACAGTCTTCTTCAAAATTCTAATGAGGTTTTTATTAGAGGACTCGGCCAGGCCATTCCCTTGCGAATAGTAGTTAGCAGAGTAATGTAATTTTATCCCTTTATCATGAGCAAATACAGTCAATTTAATTGATGAAAAATATTTAGCATTGTCAAAAACTAACGAAATTAGAACTCCAAACCTGGTCATGATATGATCTTGTAGGAAGCTGATGACTTTGTGTTGAGGCCTGGAAATTCGCAGGCGGCAACAGTAAGGGATTCTCCCCAATCAGCGTTCCCAACTAGCCCGCTGACTGTTTGGTATAGGGAATCCGTCCGGTTTACGGTCCGGCTACCGTAGGTCAAAGTAACAACAAGGGTTTACCGGTTGCGGCCCGGTCCACCGGAAATTTGTATTTTGACTTAATGTATGCAATGCATGCCTATCTTAACTATGCGGAGTGATAAAGATGCCAGGAACTACACAATGTGCTGCGCAGGTTCTTACCTCTCGTCTTAGGTTCTTGAACATCTAAACCACAAGGAAGTAAAACAACTAACAATCTAAACACCTAACTATCTATCCCTGGGAAGCCAGACAACTATTATTAATGAGTAATGCATCATTTCCATGTATAATAAACACATTACGGATAGCTGCTATTTATGTTTACAACACACGAACCAGAATATCTTCTAACAATCAAATAGCTAACTGTTATATGTAACACAAGCATTACTTCTGAATGAATTTTCCACAAAATTAAATCAGAAACCATCCAACAAGACATAGGTCACAGAGTTAGAACGATCTCACGATTTATGGACATAAGCTGAAAAATAAAGTAGTTCATCTTTCTGCCATCCATCGCATAACATTTGGAAACTTCACAGCTCTTTCTCCAATAGGCAAACTAAAATCTTTATTGCAAAATGAAGTAGTTCTTCTTACAATAGGTCCTCCAGTATTACTGGGAAAAAGCCTCTTCCTTGTCTATCTTCCCTAGTTTTATACAAAAAGCAAAATTGGTTGGGTTGCCCGAAGTGACCTTTGGGCTCCCCAACGTTTCAATTTCCTACAACTTTTTACAAATTATTAAATATACAAAAGTTGACCGGTTCTTCTCATGAGGAGGGTCCCGCTTGGTCCTCCAAGAACTTTCTCCACGCAACTGCTTCAGCAGCGAGACTTTCAAATGAGTTGGGTTCCAGGAACTGAATGTTCAGCTCGAATTTGTCAGCTTGTTTCCGAATGGCCTCTACTCTGGCCGTGTTCAAACGTACCTGTTCCTCTAAGAGCTGTACACTAATGGCTGCATGGCCTATTTCATTTCTGAGGATTTGTTCATCAATAGCTCTGATGCATTGCACTTTGGCTTCTTCATCTTGTTGCCTTTTCTGCAACATTTCTTCAAATGCATCATGAGTTGGGAACTCATGTAGTCTCTGCTCAGCTCCTGTCTGACAACGGTTGTATGTGACCAGGTTTCTCCTGAAGAATTCTGTGCATGCTCCCTTTGTTTTCTTGACATTCTTCTGGAAGTCTTCTGCAGTGTTGACGGCGAATTCTATCAGGTCATGGTCCCGTTTCAAAGCTTGTTTATCCTTGACTAGTAGCTCAGCTGGGACTTCCTTGTCATCCTCCACCCTGGTTATCCGTGAAGTCAGTACTTCAAGGATGTCTTGCGACCTGTCCACAAAATAAGAAGCGGTGTCTAAGATTTCATCCAGTCTGCCATCAATCTGGAGGAACTGACATCTTTCCTCCTCTAGAGCATTTTGCAGGTACATCACCTTAGCTTTCTGAGCCAAGATGTGTTCTTTAACTGGCTGCAGATCGACCTGCTGTGCCTTTGCTGCTTCCAGCTGCTTTTCCAGTTCCTTAACGAGCAAGGTATTGGATTCATACATGATATTTTGCTGCTCCATCAGGTCTTTCATCTTTACCATCAGCTGCTCCTTTTCATCCTTTAAACCTTGAATCTCCTGTTGTGCTTTTCCCAGGGCTTCTTGTGTTGCTTCTTTCACCTGTGCTTCTTGCCGAATGGCGTGGATTTCTCTCTTTGTAGACTCCATTTCTTTAAGCACATGCTCGTATTTTCTTTTCAGTTTATTTCCCTCCTCTCTTTCCTTCCTCAGGGTATCTTTCAGCTGAGAGGAGGTTTTCTTGGTCGAATCTATCTCCTCCATCATTCGATCTATATTATCCTCCGTAGCGTGTATTGCTGCCCTCCCAGCCCTTATGACAAACCTTGGATATTTATCTATCTCGACCATCACAGGTTTATCAGTTATCATTGTGCTGGCCATCCCTTCTGCTTCTATCTTTCTCTCAGTTCTCATCATAATCCTTTTGGTAGCCCTGTCATAGTATACTGTACTGAAATCAGGGACTGCTTCCCCTTTTTTCTGTGCGAAGGGCACTAACTGAAGCATAGGGGTTGTAGGAGTGATAGTAGTGGGCACTTGCAGAGTCTGCACCTCAGGGTTTTCCTCACCTTGACTTTGTTCTGGTGATGTCTCAGAAGCTGGTTGTTGTGTCAACTTTGTCTTTTCAGCTTCCTACTTTCGAAGCTCTTCGTCCAGCTTACTCTGGGCTTCTTCAGCTGCTTGCTTAGCAGCTTCCTCTGCTTCTCTGGCTGCTTCCTTTATTCTTTCTGCTGCATCCTGGGCAGCTTTCCTCTTTTCTTCTTCTCCTTTCCGGAGCCATTCTGCAGCCTCCTCTTCTAGCCTCTGGGCCTCTTGTCTTATCCTTTGGGCTGCCTCTTCAGCCTTAGCCTGCTCAGCATTCTCTTGTTCAGATCCTTTTCCACCTTTGGTGGAGTGTTTTGGTTTGAACCTTTTACTGAGTGCCGTTATGTTCGGGGCTCATCTGAAAACGGATTCATCATTGTCGAAATGATGGGTGTACTCATAAAACACCTTGTGCTTTCTGCAATGCTCAGCCATTCTTTCATGAGTGTCATTCCTCCTGAAAGTCATCTCCCCAAAACGAAACCTCCCTAGTTCCTCAATAAATTCTGGAGCTTGTTTCACATTGGCGAAACAGTAGCTGCCTAATTTAAATGGTAAGGGTGGATAGACCGCCTTCTTCTTCTGGAATAAGAAATGGCCAACCCTGTCAATAAACACCTGTCTAACAGCCTCCTTATGGATGATATAATCTGTTGCATACTTCGGCAGCAGATAAGGTGTCCTTGACCCACCAAACATCCTAAGATACATCCCGTTCTCTGTCAAGAAATAATCACCAAACTCCTCTATCACCTGCATTGCTTCTTCAGACATGCAGTCACATTCCTTTTGGAAGATAAGAGTGTGTAGAGGCATGATAAAATGTTCACATATTTCTTGATAATAACCATAGTATTGATGAGCCCCCAGTAGCTTGTAGGCTGCATATACGGGCATTCTGTCCCTGTCCCAAACACATTTGAGCCTGGGGAAAGGCTGGTGGCATAAGATGCAGTCAATCAGGATCGAGCTCATATAAAACTCAGATTTTTTATGTTCTACTCCTCCTTTTGCTGCAGCTATACAAGAAGATAAACTACTAGATACCAGGCTGGACCATTTGAAGATGGTCCCTTCTGTGGCCACATAGAAAATCAGGGGTATCCATTCGAATTTGAATAATCTGCCATTAGTCCTCCCGAAGATCCTATTCAGCATTAGAGCTATGAATCTGTAAGGGGCTCTAAGGCTGGCTGTGTCATAATCTTCAGTAGCTCTATGTCTATAAAGCTTCCCTGGTAATAGCATTTTTCTCATGGTTTCTATCAAATCCATCCTGAGATTGTCCAACCACTCATTGGACAAGAAAACTTGGGGCTCAGGCAGGTGGTAAGCTAAGGCCACATATCCAGGGCTAAAGGAAGCATAGCCCTGACCTTCAACATTATAGATAAGCATTGAGCCATGGTTTGTGTGTGGAAAGATCCACCTCATCACCTCAGAACATGGAAACATCTCTGGCCTGGTGGCAACCTTCATAATTGCTGATTTTTCTATGTTTGCGTAGATGGGTTCCTCCTCCAGGCCCATATCTGGGACTTCCCTACGGGAAATCAGCCTGTGTATGTCCCCCCACTTATACTCAGGGTCCACCCCCGTGACACACTGGGTATCCTCATATATATACTCAGTTGGTAGGACGGCCTCTATTGCTGTTTGTTCTTCTACCACAGGGGCCTTCTTTTTCTATCTTCTGGACATTTTAAACTCCTCCTGCAATGTAAAATATCATGTTATTGAGCAATTCAAATTTGTGGATATTATGAAGTAGTTTATTCTTTCTCCATTTCCTGTATGACTGTAATGATATCGGATATAGGCTCTTCAAGTTAAAGAATTTGAACTAGTCATGCAATCTTTTGGGCTGTGCTATTATTTTATATCAGTATGTAAGTAAGAAAGCAAATCTCACATGCATGCACAACCAATCTATATACTGACTATCTGAAACTATCAGCACAAAGACCCAGACTATTTCTGCAATGAATTTACTCAGTAACCGATCCACATCAAACCTACATTATTTCTCACAATGCCCTTTTTACCAATGAAACGATATGCAATGCTAGTGCAAAACGTAAGGCGCGACTATCTTTCAAACCTATACAAAGTTTTAGCAAGGATAAACCAAAATGGCAATGTCGTTCGAGGACATGATAATTACATCAGTGCTACCATAAACCACGGGCACCCCTGGAATCATTTCGCGCAGGGTGCTTTCACCGGCACCCCGTTTGTTCTACCCTCAAAAAGTCAAAAAACCAACAGCGGCGCAGCCCTAGGGTTTCACACGGTGGAATACGATGAACAATGCAGTGCGGGCACAAGTTAGGGCTGGAGGGAAAGGGAAAACGCATAAGGGGAACGACCAGCTGGGCATCTCCATGAAAAAATCGGCGAAACCCCTCCGAAGTATTGACAGACCCCATCATGACAAACACCAGACCGGGTGCAGGCGGCATAACGGCCACCTTCACCTTGTCTTCCTCCACTGGTTCAAGGCGAAACAAAACGGCAGTGGGTAATACGAGGGTTCTATAAAGACAAAAACTCCCCCTTCCTAACCACAGCAGCTATCCAACCCCAAAATAATAGAAGATAAAACACAGGTTTAAAGGAAAAAACTCTCTCCTCTTTAGACGCGACGGCGGTCGGAACGGATAGGTTAAACGCGGGCTTTTAAAAGCAAAGGCACCCTCCTACTAACCGCAAAGGGCTATCTAGCTGGGAACCCTAGAGAAGAAAGACGGGCGTAGACCACAAGGGAGACAGCTATGACAAACTCAGCGGCGGGTGAAAACTCATCATGCAAGCACAAAGGGCTTACGGGGATCTAAACACAGTCACCCCCACCAAAACCAACACTATCTAGCTCAAAACCTGAAAAACACTAGGCAAAGTGGTTACGATCCTACCTGGCAGGGGCTTGAAGCTGCTGTAGCAACAATGGCGGAGCTTCCAATCGACAGCTGGAGGCAGGTACAGGCACGACGCTCCACCGGATTCGCAAAGTCGACAGCGTTGACAGCTTGGGCGCAAAAAAACAACAGTAAAAAAAACCAAACACACACCCCCCGTATATATAAAAACCTCACACGTGCGATAGGTCAACTCAGTCGGAGCGGACACGAAAGTTATGTCGGGCGACTAAAGCTCAGCCCTCTCCGCAATGGCGGACCATCCTCACTACTCCATCACCCACAACGTACACAAAGAAATGGGTCAAGCGAATGATAATTCGTGGTCGGGCGGCAGCATATACATTGGTCGGGTGACCACGAGTTCAGCCACCCCCGCAATGGCGGATGCTAGGAACGAGATGTCATCCGCAACGGGAAGTACACACTCTACAGGGCTTCGATACATCCGGGTCGGCAGTCAATGAAATATTCGGAATTCCCATTGATTCGCAACGGCAGCGAGAGCAGTGTTCATCTCCCTCCGACGCGGCATGAAAACAATGCCCGCAACATACCGGATTAGTCCACCACCCGCAACGGTGGAACGAAATGCTCAACCCCCGCAACATTCGGCGCAAAAAAACGACAATAAAGACTTGGAAAGCACCCACAACGGCGCGGCGACAAAAATGATCACGTTCCGGAAGTGACCCGCAACGGCGGGGTTGACAAGAAATTTAAGAGCTGAAGAACACCCGCAACGGTGGGACAGTCGAAAGAAATACCTCCCGATACAAGAAAATTTTGAAAGATTTTGCAAACCGAGAAAAAGGAGCTCAATTTAAGATGGAAATCCTTTAGCATTTAAACGACGAGAAACCAGTCGATTGATATCACTCAAATTTATAAAAGGCGCTTCAAAATCCATAAGCTAAAATAAAAAAAAATGAAACCAAGAGAAGAACTAACTAATTCGAAGTAAAGGAGGGTCTCAAAATTTTTTTAGAATTTTGGGAGATTGTTGCAGGTGCAACAATTGGCGACTACCTGGTGAACCCCAGATCTCTGGATTAATTTTCTTTCCCAGCTTAAGACTGTCTGAATAAACTCGAACCCTTTTAGATGTATGTATTCCTAAGTCAGCCAAATCATGCATTAAATCACTTAGTAAAAGTCTATCTTTACGGGAAAAGGTAACACCAGCGGTATTTCAGGTCTGAATAACTCTTTGGAGGCCAAATACATGAGGTTCATTTTACCTGCCCTTTGGAGGTTATAGATTAAACACCACAGGATTGTAACAGAGGGCGACCTTGTTATCCTTTTGTTCTTCGTTCCCAAGCCATTCTGCACTTTAGTGCCTTTAGTGCTTCAGCTCATTTGATATGAGTCCTTCTGCGGGCCTTTCTTACTGAATTTTAATTCAGGATCCTCTATCCCATAGTGTCCTTTTGTGTGAATGATATATTTTATATTTCTATTCACGGACGGAGAGGATCTTGTGGCCATTTGTTACTTAATGCTTTGAGATTTATGCTTTTTGGAGCTTTGCTCTGAGATGTTTTGTTTCTTTTGGAAGAAGTGACTCTTAAGAGCTTTTAGCCCTTTTCTGAATTCATGGCATGGGATCATTTATATATGATAAACTGTCTCACTCTGCTTCCTTTCCGTGGGTTTAGTGCTGTCACCCCCTTGGGTATTTAAGATGTGAGATGGATGGAGCCTCTAAATAGTACTTCAGACCCTTTTACTTCTGAGTCATTTACAGGGATTAAGTAAGACTTCAAACGAATGCACTGCCTGTTAGGAATACAACTGCTAGAAGAAATCCTACACTTTAAAACACAGTCCTCTTGCTCAGGATTTTAGTTAATACAAAACCCTGACGTTTCCATTGCATCCAAAAGTTTGCCTCTTATTCAAAAACAACAGAAAAACTAGCAAAACCCTAAGAAAATAGCAGCATAACAAGCAATTAAAGAAAGAAAACATTAAAGCATTGAAATCAGATAATAGTATTAGCAACAAACAATTTATTTATGTACAAAGGAAAACAATCAAAACAAAATTCGCCCATCCCAAAAATCTTCAAATTTAAAGAACTAGGAATGAGCTGGATTCCATCCCTGAATTGTCTAACCATGGTCTAGCTGTGCAGTTTTTGAGATGGAACCCATATCTAAAATTCTGCAATCATTTCTTTTAGCCTGAGGGAGTTGAAGGAGCACAGACTGAGTGTCCATCACCGGGTTGGCCATTTTTGAGGAATGGTGTTCTAGTCTAAGCTCAATAAGATAGTTTCCCAAAACAAAATCAGCAGATTCGCTTCCTTTCCCCAACTTAGTGACATTGTTTTTCATAAAAGGTTCTCTTAGAATCTTAATCAAGTTTGGGCTGCCCTTCTGGGGTAACCACAAATGAGACCAATCTGAAGCAAAGTATCCATTTAGTCTCGATGTCCAGTCTCGGTTTAAAATCATCCCATAACCATCAGGAATGTCTGCTACTACGATGTCAATGTAATGGCATATCCTTTTGTTTGCAGACAGCTGAATCATCACGTTCTTCATCTCTCCTACTACCTTGACACTAGTTTTTTCAAGTTGAGTGACATCCCAAAGAGTAGGCCTTATCTGTCCATTGAGTTTTTTGCAAACTACCAGAGGCATAACATTCATGGACGATCCATAATCTACCAAACAATTATGGACCTTATGATTGAGGATTTCAAGGGTCACAAGGAAAGGTGGGGCGTTGGTTTTCTTTGTCTTAATCAATTCAATCTTTTCTTCCATAGGTTGGTTTGTTGTGGGCAACTCCTCTTTCAACTCGCCAGCTTTGCTTTCTTCATCATCTTCTACCGGTTTGGTAAAGTTAATGGGTGGCTCTGTTTTCTGCTTGCCCTGAATATCTTCAGGTGGGTCGTCTTTAGCCTTCAGATCAGACTGCCCCTTTACTTCCTCTCGCGAATCTTGACCTTTTGACATTATTACATTATTCTTGATGGCCAAGTTTTCATCTTTTGTGGTTGTAAGTGTATGCTGAGATTGGAGAGTGTTTTCTTCAGTGTTAAACAGTGAAACTCCATTCCATGAAAACATAGTGTCATCCTCTTTCTTTACTATGGTCTGTTTATTCTTTTCTTCCTCACCATTGTGCTTGGTCAATTCTGGATTCAACAATTTATTCATCACTATTGTCATTGAATGTAGCCATTGAGGACACTTCTTCTCCGAATGAGGTTGTTGATGAAAGGTACAGAAATTATCTCCTCCTATTTCTGTTATGTTTATTGATGCCACATTTGGTGGTGGGACCCGCCATTGATTATTATCTTCTTTCTTTGGATAGTATGGTTTATTGGTTTTCTGAAAGTCCCTTTCTTTTTCCAATTCTACAACTCAGTTGGACAGCTTCTGAAGCACGTTCATCATCTCCTGATAATCATGCGGTTGGCCTTCTCTAGATTTCGACAGCAATGAGGATTTTTTTACAGTGGTCTTTTCTTCAAGCAGGTCAGGATAATCCTCTATACTCTCACTTTTAGCCTCTACTCTCTCAGCCTCTTGATAGGTTTCTGCCAACGTTGGCTTGAATTTCATTTTAGCAAACATGGCCAACTCAGGACCTAGGGCTGAGGTATAGTACTCAATCAAGACTTTATCTGAGGGCTTGTCATCCTGAGAGAAGTTTTTTAAGTATAATGAAAATCTTTGCGTGAAAATACGTACCTTTTCACTCTTTTCTTTTCTTAACAGACCAAGACCCTTCATTAATGATGCATGTGTCTTCTGAGTGGTATATTTACTCCTGAAAACCCTCTCAAGGGTATCCCAATTAGGAATAGAGTTTGCAGGGAGCCCAAAGTACCAGGAGGCTGTTGCTCCTTTCAGAGTATGAGGAAAAACTCTGCACACTACATCTTCCTGCTCTCCCGCCCTTAGCCCCACTAACGCTAGGTAAAAGCTTTGAAGGTGATCATCTACGGCAATGTAGTTCGCAGGGTAAAACTTAGGTAAAAGCTTTTCAAAGGCTTGAGGCAAGTTGTGCAAAGGGGGAGTTAAGTTCAGAGGCGACCTAGCCCTCCATGCGGGCAAAGGGTTAGGTTGATTACCAGCCATGAGCAAAGGTGAACGAGTAACAATAGGAAAACAAGGTTTCAAGGATAGAACTGGAAACTTCAAACTTGGGTTAAATTGAAAGCTTCACAACATCTGCTGGTAGGGTAGTCTCGGGAAAACAAATTCCACGGCCAGCCTTTATTGGCGGCCCTCCTTCTAGCGCCAAAACTGTTGAGGCCTGGAAATTCGCAGGCGGCAACAGTAAGGGATTCTCCCCAATCAGCGTTCCCAACTAGCCCGCTGACTGTTTGGTATAGGGAATCCATCCGGTTTATGGTCCGGCTACCGTAGGTCAAAGTAACAACAAGGGTTTACCGGTTGCGGCCCGGTCCACCGGAAATTTGTATTTTGACTTAATGTATGCAATGCATGCCTATATTAACTATGTGGAGTGATAAAGATGCCAGGAAATACACAATGTGCTGCGCAGGTTCTTACCTATCGTCTTAGGTTCTTGAACATCTAAACCACAAGGAAGTAAAACAGCTAAAAATCTAAACACCTAACTATCTATCCCCGGGGAGCCAGACAACGATTATTAATGAGTAATGCATCATTTCCATGTATAATAAACACATTACAGATAGCTGCTATTTATGTTTACAACACACGAACCAGAATATCTTCTAACAATCAGATAGCTAACTGTTATATGTAACACAAGCATTACTTCTGAATGAATTTTCCACAAAATTAAATCAGAAACCATCCAACAAGACATAGGTCACAGAGTTAGAACGATCTCACGATTTATGGACATAAGCTAAAAAATAAAGTAGTTCATCTTTCTGCCATCCATCGCATAACATTTGGAAACTTCACAGCTCTTTCTCCAATAGGCAAACTAAAATTTTTATTGCAAAATGAAGTAGTTCTTCTTACAATAGGTCCTCCAGTATTACTGGGAAAAAGCCTCTTCCTTGTCTATCTTCCCTAGTTTTATACAAAAAGCAAAATTGGTTGGGTTGCCCGAAGTGACCTTTGGGCTCCCCAACGTTTCAATTTCCTACAACTTTTTACAAATTATTAAATATACAAAAGTTGACGGGTTCTTCTCATGAGGAGGGTCCCGCTTGGTCCTCCAAGAACTTTCTCCACGCAGCTGCTTCAGCAGCGAGACTTTCAAACGAGTTGGGTTCTAGGAATTGAATGTTCAGCTCGAATTTGTCAGCTTGTTTCCGAATGGCCTCTACTCTGGCCGTGTTCAAACGTACCTGTTCCTCTAAGAGTTGTACACTAATGGCTGCGTGGCCTATTTCATTTCTGAGGATTTGTTCATCAATAGCTCTGATGCATTGCACTTTGGCTTCTTCATCTTGTTGCCTTTTCTGCAACATTTCTGCAAATGCATCATGAGTTGGGAACTCGTGTAGTCTCTGCTCAGCTCCTGTCTGACAACGGTTGTATGTGACCAGGGTTCTCCTGAAGAATTCTATGCATGCTCCCTTTGTTTTCTTGACATTCTTCTGGAAGTCTTCTGCAGTGTTGACGGCGAATTCTATCATGTCATGGTCCCGTTTCAAATCTTGTTTATCCTTGACTAGTAGCTCAGCTGGGACTTCCTTGTCATCCTCCACCCTGGTTATCCGTGAAGTCAGTACTTCAAGGATGTCTTACGACCTGTCCACAAAATAAGAAGCGGTGTCTAAGATTTCATCCAGTCTGCCATCAATCTGGAGGACCTGCCATCTTTCCTCCTCTAGAGCATTTTGTAGGTACAGCACCTTAGCTTTCTGAGCCAAGATGTGTTCTTTAACTGGCTGCAGATCGACCTGCTGTGCCTTTGCTGCTTCCAGCTGCTTTTCCAGTTCCTTAACGAGCAAGGTATTGGATTCATACATGATATTTTGCTGCTCCATCAGGTCTTTCATCTTTACCATTAGCTGCTCCTTTTCATCCTTTAAACCTTGAATCTCCTGTTGTGCTTTTCCCAGGGCTTCTTGTGTTGTTTCTTTCACCTGTGCTTCTTGCTGAATGGCGTGGATTTCGTTCTTTGTAGCCTCCATTTCTTTAAGCACATGCTCGTATTTTCTTTTCAATTTATTTCCCTCCTCTCTTCCTTCCTTAGGGTGTCTTTCAGCTGAGAGGAGGTTTTCTTGGTCGAATCTATCTCCTCCATCATTCGATCTATATTATCCTCCGTAGCGTGTATTACTACCCTCCCATCCCTTATGACAAACCTTGGATCACAGGTTTATCAGTTATCATTGTGCTGGCCATCCCTTCTG
The DNA here is from genome assembly GCA_001517045.1 of Pseudotsuga menziesii. Taxonomy (NCBI): domain Eukaryota; kingdom Viridiplantae; phylum Streptophyta; class Pinopsida; order Pinales; family Pinaceae; genus Pseudotsuga; species Pseudotsuga menziesii. Next base: position 217,117 of record LPNX010059182.1, read on the forward strand.
CTTCTATCTTTCTCTCAGTTCTCCTCATAATCCTTTTGGTAGCCTTGTCATAGTATACTGTACTGAAATCAGGGACTGCTTCCCCTTTTTTCTGTGCGAAGGGCACTAACTCAAGCATAGGGGTTGTAGGAGTGATAGTAGTGGGCACTTGCAGAGTCTGCACCTCAGGGTTTTCCTCACCTTGACTTTGTTCTGGTGATGTCTCAGAAGCTGGTTGTTGTGTCAACTTTGTCTTTTCAGCTTCCTGCTTTCGAAGCTCTTCGTCCAGCTTTCTCTGGGCTTCTTCAGCTGCTTCCTTAGCAGCTTCCTCTGCTTCTCTGGCTGCTTCCTTTATTCTTTCCGCTGCATCCTGGGCAGCTTTCCTCTTTTCTTCTTCTCCTTTCCGGAGCCATTCTGCAGCCTCCTCTTCTAGCCTCTGGACCTCTTGTCTTATCCTTTGGGCTTCCTCTTCAGCCTTAGCCTACTCAGCATTCTCTTGTTCATATCCTTTTCCACCTTTGGTGGAGTGTTTTGGTTTGAACCTTTTACTGAGTGCCGTTATGTTCGGGGCTCGTCTGAAAACGGATTCATCATTGTCGAAATGATGGGTGTACTCATAAAACACCTTGTGCTTTCTGCAATGCTCAGCCATTCTTTCATGAGTGTCATTCCTCCTGAAAGTCATCTCCCCAAAACGGAACCTCCCTAGTTCCTCAATAAATTCTAGAGCTTGTTTCACATTGGCGAAACAGTAGCTGCCTAATTTAAATGGTAAGGGTGGATAGACCGCCTTCTTCTTCTGGAATAAGAAATGGCCAACCCTGTCAATAAACACCTGTCTAACAGCCTCCTTATGGATGATATAATCTGTTGCATACTTGGGCAGCAGATAAGGTGTCCTTGACCCACCAAACATCCTAAGATACATCCCATTCTCTCTCAAGAAATAATCACCAAACTCCTCTATCACCTGCATTGCTTCTTCAGACATGCAGTCACATTCCTTTTGGAAGATAAGAGTGTGTAGAGGCATGATAAAATGTTCACAGATTTCTCGATAATAACCATAGTATTGATGAGCCCCCAGTAGCTTGTAGGCTGCATATACAGGCATTCTGTCCCTGTCCCAAACACATTTGAGCCCGGGGAAAGGCTGGTGGCATAAGATGCAGTCAATCAGGATCGAGCTCATATAAAACTCGGATTTTT
>LPNX010059182.1:218443-230041 GCA_001517045.1 Pseudotsuga menziesii
ACCAGGCTTGACCAGTTGAAGATGGTCCCTTCTGTGGCCACATAGAAAATCAGGGGTATCCATTCGAATTTGAATAATCTGCCATTAGTCCTCCCGAAGATCCTATTCAGCATTAGAGCTATGAATCTGTAAGGGGCTCTAAGGCTGGCTGTGTCATAATCTTCAGTAGCTCTATGTCTATAAAGCTTCCCTGGTAATAGCATTTTTCTCATGGTTTCTATCAAATCCATCCTGAGATTGTCCAACCACTCATTGGACAAGAAAACTTGGGGCTCAGGCAGGTGGTAAGCTAAGGCCACATATCCAGGGCTAAAGGAAGCATAGCCCTGACCTTCAACACTACACATAAGCATTGAGCCATGGTTTGTGTGTGGCAAGATCCACCTCATCACTTCAGAACATGGAAACATCTCTGGCCTGGTGGCAACCTTCATAATTGCTGATTTTTCTATGTTTGCGTAGATGGGTTCCTCCTCCAGGCCCATATCTGGGACTTCCCTACGGGAAATCAGCCTGTGTATGTCCCCCCACTTATACTCAGGGTCCACCCACGTGACACACTGGGTATCCTCATATATATACTCAGTTGGTAGGACGGCCTCTATTGCTGTTTGTTCTTCTACCACAGGGGCCTTCTTTTTCTGTCTTCTGGACATTTTAAACTCCTCCTGCAATGTAAAACATCATGATATTGAGCAATTCAAATTTGTGGATATTATGAAGTAGTTTATTCTTTCTCCATTGCCTGTATGACTGTAATGATATCGGATATAGGCTCTTCAAGTTAAAGAATTTGAACTAGTCATGCAATCTTTTGGGCCGTGCTATTATTTTATATCAGTATGTAAGTAAGAAAGCAAATCTCACATGCATGCACAACCAATCTATATACTGACTATCTGAAACTATCAGCACAATGACCCAGACTATTTCCGCAATGAATTTACTCAGTAACCGATCCACATCAAACCTACATTATTTCTCACAATGCCCTTTTTACCAATGAAACGATATGCAATGCTAGTGCAAAACGCAAGGCGCGACTATCTTTCAAACCTATACAAAGTTTTAGCAAGGATAAACCAAAATGGCAATGTCGTTCGAGGACATGATAATTACATCAGTGCTACCATAAACCACGGGCACCCCTGGAATCATTTCGCGCAGGGCGCTTTCACCGGCACCCCGTTTTTTCTACCCTCAAAAAGTCAATGCAGCGCGGGCACAAGTTAGGGCTGGAGGGAAAGGGAAAACGCATAAGGGGAATGACCAGCCAGGCATCTCCATGAAAAAATCGATGAAACCCCTCCGAAGTATTGACAGACCCCATCATGACAAACACCAGACCGGGTGCAGGCGGCATAACGGCTGCCTGCACCTTGTCTTCCTCCACTGGTTCAAGGTGAAACAAAATGGCAGCGGGTAATACGAGGGTTCTATAAAGACAAAAACTCCCCCTTCCTAACCGCAGCAGCTATCCAACCCCAAAATAATAGAAGATAAAACGCAGGTTTAAAGGAAAAAACTCTCTCCTCTTTAGACACGACGGCGGTCGGAACGGATAGGTTAAACGCGGGCTTTTAAAAGCAAAGGCACCCTCCTACTAACCGCAAAGGGCTATCTAGCTGGGAACCCTAGAGAAGAAAGACGGGCGTAGACCACAAGGGAGACGGCTATGACAAACTCAGCGGCGGGTGAAAACTCATCGTGCAAGCACAAAGGGCTTACGGGGATCTAAACACAGTCACCCCCACCAAAACCAACACTATCTAGCTCAAAACCTGAAAAACACTAGGCAAAACGGTTACGATCCTACCTAGCAGGGGCTTGAAGCTGCTATAGCAACAATGGCGGAGCTTCCAATCGACAGCTGGCGGCAGGTACAAGCATGACGCTCCACCGGATTCGCAAAGTCGACAGCGTTGATAGCTTGGGCGCAACAAAACAACAATAAAAAAAACCAAACACACGCCCCTCGTATATATAAAAATCTCACACGTGCGATAGGTCAACTCAGTCGGAGCGGACACGAAAGTTATGTTGGGCAACTAAAGCTGAGCCCTCTTCGCAATGGCGGACCATCCTCACTACTCCATCACCCGCAACGTACACAAAGAAATGGGTCGAGCGAACGATAATTCGTGGTCGGGCGGCGGCATATACATTGGTCGGGTGACCACGAGTTCAGCCACCCCCGCAACGGCGGATGCTAGGAACGAGATGTCATCTGCAACGGCGGATGCTAGGAACAAGATGTCATCCGCAACGGGAAGTACACACTCTACAGGGCTTCGATACATACGGGTCGGCAGTCAACGAAATATTCGGAATTCCCATTGATCCGCAACGGTGGCGAGAGTAGTGTTCATCTCCCTCCGACGCGGCATGAAAACAATGCCCGCAACATACCGGATCAGTCCACCACCCGCAACGACAGAACGAAATGCTCAACCCCCGCAACAGTCGGCGCAAAAAAATGACAATCAAGACTTGGAAAGCACCCGCAACGGCGGGGCGACAAAAATGATCACGTTCCGGAAGTGACCCGCAACGGCGGGGTTGACAAGAAATTTAAGAGCTGAAGAACACCCGCAACGGCGGGGCGACAAAAATGATCACGTTCCGGAAGTGACCCGCAACGGCGGGGTTGACAAGAAATTTAAGAGCTGAAGAACACCCGCAACGGCGGGACAGTCGAAAGAAATACCTCCCGATATAAGAAAATTTTGAAAGATTTTGCAAACCGAGAAAAAGGAGCTCAATTTAAGATGGAAATCCTTTAGCATTTAAACGACGAGAAACCAGTCGATTGATATCACTCAAATTTCTAAAAGGCGCTTCAAAATCCATAAGCTAAAATCAAAAAAATGAAACCAAGAGAAGAACTAACTAATTCGAAGTAAAGGAGGGTCCCAAATTTTTTTTAGAATTTTGGGAGATTGTTGCAGGTGCAACACTTCGTCTTCGTTTATTTTGCGCAGTGGGATAGCTTCGACCCAGCGAGTGAAATAATCAGTAGCAGTAAGGATGTACTTGTGCAGCAGGGAAGAATTCAGTTTTATTTCTCCAATAATGTCCAGCCCCCATTGTTCAAATGGTTCCATGACCATCACAGGATTTAGAGGTGCTGCTGCTTTAGGCAGTCTTCCACCGCATCTTTGACAAATATCGCATTTCCTGACATGTGCATGTGCATCCTTAAAGAGCGTAGGCCAATAGTAACCAGCTCTAAGGATTTTGTGGGCTGTAGTGTCACCTAAAAAATGTCCCCCAGCCGGACCATCGTGTAATTCAGACATTACTTTCTTAGCATCCTCTTTCTCTAAGCATCTCAGGAGGACTCCATTGTAGTTCTTTCTGAATAATACGCCTTCTACAATTTGGTAGGAAGCTGATTTCAAACGCAGATCTCTCCTTTGTTTTGAACTCCAATGTTCTGGCAACAACCCTGACTGCAAGTAATGCACAAGGTCTCTGTACCAGGACTCAGGAGCTGTGAACAAAGGACATACATCCATTACATGCAATTCGGCTTCATCTTCCCATGCTTGTTCTTCATTGTTTCTACTTCCAGTCATCAATTTGCATAGACCTTGACCTTTCACTATAGTGGCTAGCTTGAATTCAAGGTCGTATTCTTGAAGGGCTGTTACCCAGTTGCCCCTTCTTTCTCCCAACTCTTTTTGAATGAGAAGAGACCTTACAGCTGGGTAAGGGACTATTACCTTGGTCCGATTTTTTAATATATAAGGCCTGAATTGCTTCACTGCCTTAAATAGTGTGTATGCTTGCTTATCAATGGCTGGGTAGTTTAATTCAGCCCCTTGAATCCCAGTGCTCATGAAAGATATTGGGAATTCATCACCCCCATCCTCCTTTTGGGTAAGCACGGTTGCCAATGAATCATCGGATGCAAAGGTGTACATAATAAAGTCTTTACCAAAGTCTGGGATTTTCAGGGAGGGAGCATGTGCAACATCAGTCTTGATTTTGCTGAAAGCATCCTTTTCAATTTCAGTCCACTTAAATTGTGTATTTTGCTTGACCATCTGCTGCAGTGGCTTAACAGTCTGGGCAAAATCAGGTACAAATCTTCTTACAAAGTTAATTGTTCCCATGAAGGATTGCATTCCCTTTTTATTATGGGGCATAGGGATTTGTTCAATGGCCTTAATTATTTCTAGGTCTATAGATATACCTCTCTTTGAAAATATATGCCCCAGTAACTTGCCCTCTGTGACCGCAAAAACACACTTTTTAGGATTGAGGGAAATGCCATATTTCCGGCAGCGTTCGAAAATTTGCTTCAGGTGGAACGCGTGTTCCCCTCTTTTCTTCGAAAATATTGTGATGTCATCAAGGTATACCACAACACTTCATCCAATCAGTCCATGGAAAGCTATGTCCATAGCTCTCTAAAATGTCGCTCCAGCGTTAATCAGTCCAAAAGGCATCCTTCTATAGGAAAAAGTCCCCCATTTAGTTCTGAACGTTGTCTTCAATCTATCTTCCTCGGCTACTAACACTTGGTTGTAACCAAAGAACCCGTCTAACAATGAAAACAATTCAGAACCGGAAACCATCTGTAACAACTGCTCCATGGGAGGCACTGGATAGTTGTCTTTATCTGAGGCGCGGTTAAAGTTTCTGAATTCCACGCACAGTCTGATTTCTCCCGATTTTTTTCTAACTGGCACTAAATTCGACACCCACTCAGAGTGTCTGACTTTAAAAATAATTCTAGCATCTAACAATTTCTTTACTTCGCTCTGGATTAGTGGCTCCAACTTCGGGTGCATCTTCCTTAACGGCTGCTGATATGGCTTGACGCCGGCTTTAATAGGGACGATATGCTTGATGATGCTAGTGTCGTAGGTTTTCAAATCTTGGCACGTCCAGGCAAAGACATCTTTGTACTATTTAAACAAACTGATGAACCTATCCCTCTCGACTGGTGAACAACATTTGCCAAGGTTCACAAACTTAGGATCCGTTTCAGTCCCTAAGTTTACCAGTTCGAACTGTAGAGTTGAGTTGTGCATCTTTACGTTAGCGGGTATTCTGAATTTTTCCTCCAAGTCAAACATATTCTCTAACATTCTGACCCCTTTAGGGATGAAATTGTCAAATTTCATCTCGTCTTGGTGTTTTTCATCATCGATAATGGATCCTTTAAAGATCTCATCATTTGTCAAACACTCGATTATTTGCTGGTCATTGTCAAATACTCGCAAGTTGGTGATCATGTCAGGTACTGAAGGCCTGAAAATTAATTCAACAAAACATCCGTTATTAGTGGGTACCAGCCTGGCGGCTGATGTGGCCAAAAGATCAGCGGCCGCATTTTTCATTCTTGGGATTGAAATAATATTGAATGCATGAAAACATTTAAGCAAATCCCATACCTCGTTTTGGTAAGCTTTCAAGTGGGGGGAAACGCAATGTATTTGATTTCTTATTTGCTTTACAACTATTTCTGAGTCCCCAAAAACTTTTAAATTACTTACCTTCAATTCAATTGCTTTCTTGAGTCCCTGCACCAGTGCTTCATATTCAGCTGTATTGTTAGTACATTCAAACTCTAATCTACATGACAGGAAATGTTTATTCTTTTGTGGATCAATAAGGACACATCCAGCCCCCGACCCTTCTAATGTCTTTCAGCCATCAAAAAATAAAGTCCAAAAATCATTAACTACTGAAAATGAATCTATTCCTACTGCTAAGTCTACTATGTTACAGTCAATCTCATCAGCCTGAGAAAAACGAAGGAGATCAGGCTGGGTGTTAGATGTGTCACTGGCCTCCTCCGCTTGATAGTTCCCTGGTTCCAGTTTGAGGAAATAGTTTCCCAGCACAGGTTCGACCGGTATATTCTTCTCATCCAGTTGAGTAACATTGTACTTCATGTGAGGTTCTCTCAAAACCTTAATCTGATTGGGACTTCCTTTGTACGGCAACCACAGGTGCGACCAATCTGAGGCGAAATATCCATTCAATTTAGCTGACCAATCTCTGCTCAGGACCAGGCCGTAAGTGTCTGGTATATCAGCCACCATGATGTTAATAACCTGGCATACTTTGTCATTTGATTCCAGACGGATTAGAACGTCCTCCATCTCACCAATTACCTTAACGTCTATCCTATCCAATTGCACCACCCTCCACATGGTTGGCTTAAACTGCCCATTGATTTTCTTACATACTGATATGGGCATGACATTAATTGACACCCCTGAGTCTACTAGACAATTGTGAATGTTATGGTTAAAAATTTCAAACGTCAGGAGGAAGGGTGGTTGTTTAGTTTTTGACATACATCCAGTGCTAGCTTCTCCAATTTCTTCTTCGTCCAGAGGTTGATTTTCAGCAGGTCGCTCCTCTTCTGATGTTTCCAGTGCTTTCAAAAATATTTCTTTTTGTTGAGGTACTTTGCACATTTCAAACAGAGGGACGTTTGCCTTTATCTTTTTTAAATCTTCAACAACGTCATATTCTATTTGTTGTTTAATGGACTGAGATTTATCAGCAGTCACCTTTTCTTTGTTTAGTTCAGGCAGCGTTCTGTTCTGCTTAGGATCTTGGCTGGTAACAGTGAATTCCAGAGTCTTATCAACCACGGATTTATCTTGAAATTTCTTCCTGATATTTCTTTGCAGCCTTCTGATCTTTGGGAGTAAAAGACTGTCATTGCTAACCGTCCCTTGACTTCTAGTTGTCATGTTAGCCTCCCTGATATCTTTGCGTTTTTTAGTTATATCTTCTTCTGCATCGAGTAAGGAGACATAACTCCATAATGCCATAGTCTCTTCTTCCTGTTCCTTTGTAGAAGTAGAAGCATCATTTTCTTTCTTTTCATCATCATCTTCTTCCGTTAGTCTCGAATCCAACATCTGATTCATAACTAACGTCATTGAATTTATCCATTGTGGACAGTTCCTTTCGGAGTGAGGCTGCTGGTGAAAGGTGCAGAAATTTTACATCCCTATCTCTGTTAGATTCATAGACGCAGTGTTGTGAGGAGGAGTTTGGGACTGATTGTTTTCCTCCCTTTTCTTATAATAAGGCCTGTAGAACTTCTGTGTTTCCTTCTCTTTTTCCAAGTCAATGATCTTATTAGACAGCCTTTGCATCATTTTGGCCATACTTTCATAATCTGGTGCTTTCTCCTCTTTAGGCTTAGTGAACAATAAAGTTTTCCTTCTCTCTCCTGATTGTTCGGGGTAATCTTCAATACTCTCTCTTTCAGCCTCCACCACTTCTGCTTCTTCATAGGTTTCTGTCAGAGTAGGCTTGGCCCTACCTTTCGCAAACATGGCCAAATCAGGACCCAAAGCTGAAGTATAGTACTCAATTAGTACTTTGTTTGAAGGCTTGTCTGTTTCAGAAAAGTTCTTAAGATATGCTGCGAACCTTTGTGTGAAACTGTGCACTTTTTCCTTTTTCTCTTTCTTCAGTGCACATAGTCCTTTCATAAGGGCTACGTGAGTCTTTTGAACTGCATACTTACTTCTGAAAATTCTCTCGAAAGTATCCCAATCCAGGATAGAATTAGCAGGCGACCCAAAGTACCAAGATGCAGCAGCTCCTTTGAGGGTATGCGGGAAAAGTCTACACACTACATCTTCATGTTCCCCAGCCCTCAGACCTTCTATTGCCAAGTAGAAACTTTGTAGGTGATCGTCCACTAGGATCTTCTCATTGGGGTCAAATTTAGGCAGTAACTTCTCAAAGGCTTGAGGTAGGTCATGCAAAGGGGGAGTCAGGTTTAGGGGTGACCTGGCTTTCCATGCAGGTGGTGGATTAGGTGGATTGGGAGGAGGTTGATTGGCGTTAACACTGGCCATGAGTTGAGGTGGAGAGTGAGGAGGTGAACCAACAGGGGTGTGAACAGGAGAAATGTAAGGGGTTTCTGGGCCTTCTAGATTCAAAGGTAGCTCAACTTCTTGCAAAGCAGTCTCTACAAGTTCTTCCCAGTCTCCAACCAACAATGAATCTTCTGCTATAGGATAGTTTTTATTCTTGTACTCTCTTCTAGGTAAGTCAGGGATAATTGGTAACCCTCCAAGCTTCTTTACGTATGCCCGGGTGTGTCTTCTTAGGTCGTTAACTACTTTGTTACCAACAGCATATAGATGTTCTCTTTTTTCTTCTTCCAGAATTGGATTGCGCGGTCCACTACTTTCAGAACTGTAACCAGCGGAATAATCTCAGGAAAACGGGTTTCCTCGGCCAGCCATGCACTGGCGGCCCTCCTTCTAGCGCCAGTTCTGTTGAGGCCTGGAAATTTGCAAGCGACAACAGAAAGGGATTCTCCCCAATCAACGTTCCCAACTAGCCCGTTGATTGTTTGGTATAGGGAATCCGTCCAATTTTGCAGTCCGGCTACCGTAGGTCAAGAAACAAAAAAAGGCTTTACCGGTTGCGGCCCGGCCCACCGATTTTTTGTGTTTTTGCCTTTAAGAAATGAAATGCAAGTGCCTAACTAAATGTAGGGCGATCAAGATGCAGGGAGTGGTCACAATGTGATGCACAGGTTCTTACCTCTCGTCTTGTGCTCGCAAGCAACCAAATCAGATACAATAAGAAATAAACTAACTATATAATCTATCCCTAGGGAGCAGAATTATCATGTTGGGTGAATAATACAATCAGTACATGCATTGTGAAATGTTTCAGATAGTTGAGACTTTCTTCCAAAACACATGAACACTCTACAAAAATATTTCAACAACCAGATAGCTGATTATTTATGAACAAGCCAATATTACTCACCATGGAAAACCACATCACAAAAATAAACTTAAGAATATTCCAGCAAGAACATAGGTTCAGAAATCAGAACATTCTCACAGTTAAAGAGTCATAGCTGAAAACGAAATAGTTCCTCTTCACATAGCTCAATTAAATACATGTGATGTATTCCATATTGCACCTCTTCCAGCAAGCAAAGTTTGCAGTCTCTCATGTAAAACGAAGTAGTTCCTCTTACAATAGATGGTTTACAAAATTTCTCAGGGAAAAAGCCCTGTCCCATTCCTACTTTTAGATATTTAAACTCTATTTGCGACCCTTCGGGCTTCCCCTAAACGTGCGTCTTTCCAGTTGCCAAAACGTTCCTGATCCCTCATATTTCAACGCACATTCATGATTTGGTTGGGTAACTGCCGGGCCTTTCAAAACTCCGCGTTTGCTGTTAAACGGTCCGTATTTCTCCACGCTGTGGCATTTTGATCGCTCCTCCGCGCTCATCTGCAATCGATCGACAAGCATTATCCACTGGGATTACGTTATAAAACAAATTAGTCAGATCTACTCATGAAACAACCAGCCCGCAAGGAAATCACCAGGTGCCGATACCACTACCTAGACCATGGTGGGAGACTTACTGGTGGCTCAACAATACTTACGTCGGACGGATAGACCACTCCACAGGCGGGAAACATCATTAATTGGACGTCGAAAAGATGGTACATCAGAAGTTGAAAGGATATCCCAGCCGAAACGGCGGACGAGACAAAGGTTGGAGACAAGCGATGAGGGAAAGAGGAGGATAAGTCGGACGTCGGCAGACATTAGAATCAGAAGCTCAGAGGATCTCCCAGCCGCAACGGTGGACGAGTCAGGGCTACGGGCAAGCGACTTAAGGTTAAATACGAATCGGACGTCGACGAGATTTAGAGAGTCGGACGCTAGAATGATCTGAGGGCCGCAATGGTGGCGGAACAGAAGACTAACGGCTTCCGATCTGAAATTAAAAAGAGGCCCGATCACAAGAAACAATCAAATATTCAAACAGTTTTAAGGATCAGGCACAGTTGGGTTCGTTCTTTCTTCGAAAAGGCAACTCTGAAAAACAAAAAATTTCCTTTTCTTCGACCAGAAAACCAGACATCCACGACTCAAACCGAAACTGAACAAGGCATAAATAAACCAGCTGACATCCATTTTCAAAGTAAAACTACAAGAAAAACGCCTGAGAGGCTCAAGAGTTTCACGACCAAACCAAGCAAAAACGATGAGGAGGGGCCCAGAATTTAAATAAAGTAAATTTAGGGAGAACAGTTGCGGCAGCAACAACTGGCGATTTCCTGGTGAACTTAGATCTCTGGGTAACTTTTCTTTGAGTGGCAGGCTGTTTCACAACCAAATGCATCAAATAAATTCTTCCAGCTATCCGGATTTCTCAAATGACCGAAGTGTGTACCTTAATCATTGATACTAGTCCAATTTGGGGAAGTGGAAACCGAGATCTTCAAGTCCAGATAACTTTGTCGGGGTCCGAGTATGAGTTTCATTATTACTTCTGTCTTCAGGTAGCTAACAGCGTGGACACCACAGGATTGCAGCAGATAGTAAACAGTAGTATTCGTTTGTTCCTCGTTCCCATGCCATTTTAACACTTTTTGTGCTTTTGGACTTTTGTTCCTTTCATTTGAGTCTTTCTGTGCGCCTTTCTTACTGAATTTTAATTCAGGATCCTCTATCCCATAGTGTCCTTTTGTGTGAGTGGTGTGTTTCAAGCTTCAGCTCATGGATGGAGAGGATCTTTTGGAAATTTAGTACTTGCGATTCAGCACCGCTTTGATTTATGATGCTTTTATAGAAGTTTGGACTCTTTATTTTCCTTTTGGCATTTGCTTCTTGGCATGGGATCATTTATATTTAATACACGGTTCACCTTGCTTCTTTCCGTGGTTCCTTTACTGTCGCTCCTTTGAACATTTTACATGTGACGTGGATGGAGCCCTGACATAGTACTCTAGACTCCTCGAATCCGGTTTATCTTGCAAGGGTTAAGTAGGACTTCAATGCACACAAAGACTTCAAGAAAAACTGCTAGAATGGAAGAACTCAAACAGCAACACACAGTCTAACTACTCAAACATGTCCACCATTCCCAGAAATTTCGGTGTCTCTCAAATAACCACGAGTTAACTCCCTTTATTGAAACCAATAGACTTGAAACCAAACAAAATGAAAACATGACTCAAAAACAACCAACGTCTTATTTATATACAAAAACAGGAAACTCAAAGACAACTTCAAGAAAAATAAGGCTTGAGAACCAGACCATTGACTGGTAGGTTCTCTTCCCATCCCTGTAAATCCTGCAGCTTATACGTAGCAGGGCCAAGTTTTGCTTTGATCTAAAATGGGCCTACCCACAATTGTTGGAACTTAGTATCCTTTCCCTTCTCATCATGGGGATGATCCCACTTGAGAACAAGGTCTCCCACTTCCAAGTCCCTTTTCCCAGCTTTATGTTTGTCAAACCATATTTTTACTATCTCCTGCTGCTGTTTAAAATGTTCTCTAGCCTTGGATCTAGCCTCCTCTGCTTTCAGAAGATTATATATCCTTATTTGGAGAACCTCATCATCAGACCCCCTAGACTCTTGGGCTAGTATGGAAGCTGGTAGCATGATATTGGGGGGCAGGATGGCCTCCTTACCGTACACAAGGGTATAGGGTGATATTCCTATTGTAGACTTTGGGGTGACTCTGTCAGCCCACAGGGCATTGGGTAAGGCTGAGTGCCAACTTCTCTGGTTTTCTACTACAGTCTTCTTCAAAATTCTAATGAGGTTTTTATTA
>LPNX010059182.1:230093-265582 GCA_001517045.1 Pseudotsuga menziesii
CGTAGTTAGCAGAGTAATGTAATTTTATCCCTTTATCATGAGCAAATGCAGTCAATTTAATTGATGAAAAATATTTAGCATTGTCAAAAACTAACGAAATTGGAACTCCAAACCTGGTCATGATATGATCTTGTAGGAAGCTGATGACTTCGTCTTCGTTTATTTTGCACAGTGGGATAGTTTCGACCCAGCGAGTGAAATAATCAGTAGCAGTAAGGATGTACTTGTGCAGCAGGGAAGAATTCGGTTTTATTTCTCATAGGAGCACTATAATGACCTCTAGTAGATAATAACATCAATAAAATTTAACGTATGTGAGCAAGGACGTATAAGATTTTTAAGTACAACTTCAAACTGAGTCTTGTTTCACAAAACATTCATATCGGAAGTATGCTTGAAAAGGCAACATGATATAAGAAAACGAAGAAACCCCAGCAAGTCCCTTTTGAAAACAAGATGTAAATGAAATTAGCAAAAAAACTTCACATTGCCGCATTCAAGCTAAATAAGCTCTTAACTTTTAAGGTTCTTTACATAATCTTTTATTGCTTATTACATTTGTTTTATTGCTTATTAAATTTGTTATGGACAACCAATAACTTTTAAGGTTTTTTTGTTGAGATTTTTCATTCTTAATTTTTGTTCCCAAAGTGCAATAGTCCTGTAGTCCACTATCAGTGGATAAATATATCTTCAGTACTATCCTCTTATACAATAACTTGAAATTGTGATGCTGGAATGGACTTAACATTCCTGCATATCATAACATCAAGGGGCAACGCCAATTCCATTCTTTAAAAATAAAGCATACTCACACTTCAATCACTATGTAAGTACTAAGGATCTAATCAGACATAAGACATTATTTTGTGCATCCACTCTTTACAATGAATACAAGGGAGCAAGAGGATTGAAACATTATATGCTTAAGCATGTTATTCATCAAATCATCATGTTTATTTATCTTGGATGCAAAAAGTTATAAGAGAAAAATTTTTCCACTGATACGTGAAATCCTTGTAGACTTGAAATCCCTGAAATCCTTTTCCAGGGGAAAATATCTGTTCCTTGCTATTTCAATGAAATCAAAGGTAACAATGGTAACAACATCAGCCTTAGCTATACAGAGAGACAAAGCACCAGCAACATCACATATAATGAGGGCAGCAATATCCAAAGTGCCAAAAAGAGCTGAGAGTGCAATACAATACAATAGACAGTGGGTACCTTATATTTCTAGTAACAAGGATCACCCAGACCCCACACTCCACCCAATCCCAGCAGTTGCAAATACCAAGAGAGTTCATACAACGAGCTGAACAGTTTATCCAAAGAAGCAATGATCCAATACGAGCATAAACCATATAAAGCTCATCCACAGTACATCCAAAGATGTCATAAAAAAACAACACAGAGCTCATCCACATACATCCAAATGATGTCAAAAAAGCAGCACAAAAAGTACAAGTGTTGAGGGCTAGAAGAAAAGAAGTGAGCCCTGATGAATACACATACCTTCAGAAAATTCCAAGAAATGTAGCTGACCAGAGGTCAGAGTCAAGGCTTCTTTGGATAAACTGTCTGCATGTGTATTGTGCTCTCTATAGATATGAGAGGCCAGAATATGGCTGAAATGGGACTCCAACTCTCTAATGTGTAGGCACCATCCATCAAGAGAGAGAAGAGAGAGTGCAGAGCAGTGATTGAACCAATTAATAATAACAGCAGAATCACCAAAGACGTGAAGATGTGGAAGGCCCATGTTTTTAGCACAGTTAAGAAGAGTCCATAAGGCCAACAATTCAGCTCTAGTGTTGGTGTTGATGCCTAATCCCAATTTAAAATGAAAAAGGTGCTTTGGATTGAGTAAGAGCAAGATACTAGCACCACCCAGGTTCCAAGCTGAGGCACCATCAAAGAAGCCAGTAGCGTAATACAAGGAGGGAGCAGGCCCAATGTTTCTCCTAGAAATTTTAGGCTGAAGATTGACAAGAAAGTGTAGGAGATTAGTCTTGATAGCAAGAGAAATAGAAGTAATATTAGGTTGCTTATCCTCAAAGATGCACTGGTTCCTGGCTAACCAAATGTGTCAGATAAGGAAAAAGGGAAGATGCATCAGTAAGCTACTTTTGCTGCTCCAATTAGTGATATTGAGTGCAAAGGAAGACAATCTCCAGAAGTGTGGTATAGCCAGATGGTGCCTCATAAAACCAATAATTCTCTGCATGAAGCTGCAATACTGAAAGAGATGTTCAACAAACTCAGAGTCCATTTTGCATAAACTGCACCAGAATGGTCCAGACCAGCCTTTCTTGATCATATTGTCAAAAGTATTTATTTTATTACGAAAGCAAAGCTAGCTGAAACAAATGATCTTGATAGGTATCTTAAGTTTCCATATCCTGCAAAGAAAGTCTTCAGGCAGCTCACAAACCAAAGATTTAGCAATAAAATCATACATCATATTGACTTTGACCGTGCCAGTAGACTGGTTGTATAGCCAAGACAAAGAGTCAGGTTGGTTGCTAATGTGAATACCACCATGTATCAGACCATTTATATAATCAGTCCAGGCTGCATTCCAATGACCCTCAAGTTCAAGATCGACAGCAGAAATCCAATAGTTAGAAGATGTATAGCCCACACCTTTATTAAGTGCATCAACAAGAGTAACAATGCCATAGTCCTCAAGATAAAATCTAAGATCAGTAGGAAGCACATAGTCAGAGGATACCCCAGCAATGGGATCGATACCAATCCTGATAAGTTTGCCATCACCGGCTTTCCAACCAAGGCATCTAGTAATCTAGGACATATCCCTAATGAACCCATTCCACATATGGGAGGTTCCATGGACCTTGAAGGAGGATTGTCTAAGCTAGGCATCTACAGGCTGATTCCTGAGATATTTACACTTAATAATATGAGACCACAAGCCAGTACTGTTCAAGATAAGCCATAGACTTTTGGTACGAAGAGCCAAGTTGAACCACTCTAGGTTTTTGATGTTCCAGCCCCCAAGAGTGTAAGATTTGGAAATGGAAGACCAATCAGTAAGATGATGTCTCTGTTTACCATGAGAGCCTCCCCATAAGAAGTTAAAGATATATCTTCTTATATAATTAAGAATGGTGCAGGGCATGCGAGCAAGAGTGAGCCAATAAACAGTAAGACTAGTTAAAACAAAGTTGACCAAGACCAATCTGCCTCCAAGAGACAAGTATTTATAGGTCCAGTTATTCAACTTCCTTTCAAACTTCAACAAGAACCATCTCCAATCCTTGATACCATACCCCATGGGTTTGAGATAATAATAGAGGTATTTGAAACCAGTAGTTAAGGGTAGCATATGGTATGGTGAAAGGTTGGAAATCAACTGCTTGGTAACATCATCAATGTTATGAAAGAGAAAGGACGATTTCTCCACATCGATCACCATACCTGAAGCACTACAGAAAGAGTCAAGAATGTGCTTGTAATGCTGCCATTCAGAAAGGGTACCAGCACCAAAAAGTATAGCATCGTCAACAAAAAGAAGGTGAGTTAGGGAAAGCCGAGGGGCAAGTTTGATACCAGAGATATTCCCAGCAGAGTGAGCCTGTGAGATCAATAGACTTAAACCTTCAATAACCAAAATGAAGAGTAGGGGAGAGAGAGGACATCCCTGTCTGATGCCCCTAGACACAGGAAAGAAAGCAGAAGGATTTCCATTGATCAAGACAGCAAAGTTTGTTGATTCGACACAACCCAAAATCCAGCTAACAAAGATACCCGGGACACCAATATGAAGCAAGACTAGTCTCAGGAAGGACCAATTGACTCTATCAAAAGCATTGACCAGATCAAGTTAAGTACCAAAGCCTAAATATTTCCAGTTTTGATAGAATGGAGAGCTTCTTGTACAATACCCACAGGTTCAATAACCTGTCTTTCATGAAGGAAACCAAACTGAAATCTGGAGATGGCCTTGTCCAGAAAGACCTTGAGTCTGATAGCAGCAAGCTTAGAAATGATTTTATAAATCAGGTTACAGAGGGAGATTATCCTGAAGTCCCCCAAAGTCGTAGGTTTATCACACTTGGGAATGAGTGTAATAAAAGTAGCATTGAGGGCCCCAATGACTCTACCTTCCAGTCTAGAGTGTTCAATAACATCCAGTATATCCTTCCCAACAAGATAAAAAAAAGTGGAGATAGAATTCCACCGGCCAACCATCAGGGCCGGGGCTCTTGTCTTTCTTGAAACCTCTGAGAACACCCTCGACATCCTGGAGAGTGAAGGGAGTCAAAAATAAATCTGTGTCCTCCTCCTGTACAAAGGATGGGAAAAGTCTGATGACATTAAGTTGTGCTTCAATGTTAGTCCTGCCATCATCAGAGAAGAGTTCAGAAAAGTGGTGAACACCCAAAGAGTGGAGCTTGGTGTCATCCTCAATAGTTTCCCCTAACCTACTATTGAGTGCCCAGATAGATTTAGAGTTTCTCCTGTCAGAGGCAAAGGAGTGAAAAAACTTCGTGTTGGCATCACCTTCATGAATCCAATCGACCCTACTCTTGAGTTTCTAGGTAAGGATCATGTGAGAAAGAAGGGAGTCCTTCCTACTTCTTAAAACAGTCAGTGACTTAGTATCATCTTCAGAGAGAATGCCAGAGGGGTGAGAGGAGAGGAGAGATACAATGGCTGAGTTAATCTCTGCCAGTTCCTTAATCCTCTGTCTATATTTATCTTTCTCCCAAGTTTTGACCTCATTTTTTAACCTTTGTAATTTAAAGTTGATATTAAACATGGGTCCAACAGAGGTGGTAGGGGCCCTCCAATAATTATAAACAAGGTCACCTAAGTCCTTATCAAGAAGCCAAGCTCTGTTGAACTTAAAGGGATAAAGATGACATCTCAAACTAAGATTCCACTCAAGGCAGACCGGGTAGAGATCAGAGATTTCTGAGGGCTGAATCCAAGACTTATAACATCCCAGGGAAGGCACCAAAGAAATCCTTGAAATCCTTGTAGAAAAAGAGTTTCCAAAATAATAGTACATGGAATAATTGCAGTTTAGTCCTCTGGAAAAACCAACTGCAATCACATCAATTTCAGTATTAGGAAAATGCCATCATCTAGAGAAATGGTTTGGAAGATTGAAACAAAACAATAATCTATATTGTTTCAACTTATCTGATATAATCCAATAGAGTTGAAACCCAAGCAGAGGTTCAGAATTCCAATAGAGATACCATTCAAAATACCAAATCCCATTACAGCCTGTGCATTAGATGGCTTATGTTCAAACAATTTCAGCTATAATGCTATATGTTGTGAACATAATGTAATCAAAATCTTAAGAAGGTGTTATCCACTTATTTGTACCATAGTTGGATTAGCTGAGGAGCCGCCAGTTGACAAGCATGATAAATGTTTGATTCCAGTGTATCAGATGATCTGCCTTTGTGTCTAGCCAGTTTTTGTTTTGAATAATTATGACCATGGCCCTGCGAGGTTTGTAATAAAATGTGACAGTAGGGTTTTTTTGAGTGGTTTGGTCTCCTAAGACGTAGAATTTAGACTAAGGTATTCCAAGGAGTTTTTTTCCCTTGACAATTATGCTTTGCCTATAGCCGAGTATAATTGACAAGGTTTTCTCCCACTTCCTCCAAAGCTTGAATACCCGATTTTGAATTCTGGGCCTTAGGGGGTTATTAGAGCCCAACTGAGTATATATAAACCTACTATACATTGTTAGAATAGACTATGGTCATGTCCTAAGTCACTAGGACCTTCATAAAAAAATTGAAATTTTTTTACCAGACTTGTCAAAATTTTTATTTTTTAATTTTTTAATTTTTTAATTTTCCCTAAGTTTTTAATTAAAATTTTCCATAATTTAAATGGAAAATTCAATTTGTAATAAGTTAGTCATCCGAAACCTGAATTCAGTAATTGAAGGCTCTAAACTTAAGCCAAAAACCATTCATGATCAGCCGCCCAGCTATCTCCAAGTTTCAGAAGTTCATTCAGCCTCATAATTAATAATTTCTCAAAAAAGTCATTTATGGAGAAATTATTAATTAAAATATTAAAAATGAATATTTTGGAGAAAATAAAAAACTCTCCAAAATCAACCAAATTGAATAAAATAAAATGCGACATGGCACAGATCATTTATGATGATTCCAATCAATATCGATCAGTTTCAGATCAAGTATCGGAGTGTAGCAGTTGAACTATCAGTCATAAATTTGCCCTCTTTGGTCAAATCTGTTTTTGGTTGAAGTGTGAGTTATCTATTGGTTGGGTGATAATTACGAGGGAGGATGAGCCACCTCACCCCCCTTAATTACTCCAACACTCAGTTGCAGCTCAGTTCAACTCTGAAACATCATGCTGAGCTCATTCAATTACTTCGGTGTTACTCTTAGTCTGGATTTAGGGATTTGAGTCCTATTTTCTTTCCTTTTTGTATAAGTAGAGGCTCATTTTAGCTCTACAAGATGGACTTTTGGGCATAGAAACTCTGCAAAAATTGTATTCATTATTTTATTGAATAAAGCTTTTCGACTTTGGAGGTCTCTGAGATTGTTTCTTCATTGGTGGATGTCTATCTTATGAGGTGATTTCTTTCCTTGTTTTAAATTTGTTACGCATATGGTGAATCAAATAACTAGCTTTAGAAGTCTATTTGTTAGAACATAAGATCTTCCATTTGCAGCTGTCAATTTGGATTATTATGCAAAGTTTATCTTAACCTAGATGAGTACAAGTATTCAGTTATATGAAGTATTGATCATGGTTTAATATTCATAGCATACTAGTTATTTTGTTTGATCTCACCAGGTTTCAAGTTTGATTGTCTTAGCAGATCTTGCTGTTTGGATAAGGGTGTGAGCTCAGTTGCATCAATCTCATCTCCATCATCATAAGAACTTTTCTAACACTGTTGTCTTTCAGGATCTACAAAGTTGGGCTTTGTCTAAGAGGAAAAAACATAAGGAGATATGACTCCAAAGCTCCATCTTCAAACTTCTACCTCTACCTTTCCCTTCTTTAATTTTTTTTGCATTTGCTCATGAAATAGATCCAAGTTTCAATATTCATTATTCAGATCTGTTTTTAGGGCTTTTGCTAGATCTAGTTTCTTTCATTAGATCTAGGAAAAAATTTATGCTTTGCATATGAATGTTCAAAAAAATTTCCAATTTTTTATTATTTTATTATTATTTTTGCATTGTCTTCCCTACCATATTTTAACAATATATGCTTGCTGATTTTTTACTTCTATGACAGGTACAACGAAAATGCTAGCGAAATTTTGAAGAATCAAGCCCTAAAAAACCATAATTTCCCTCTTCTTCTTTCCCCTTCTGCATATTGCTCCAAAGGTCTTCCAGGAATAAGAAAAGAAGCAAAAAAGGCAGCAAAAAAAAGCATTGTAAACAAATTAATAAAGAGCAAGTGAGATTACGGCTCCCACACCCCTCTTCCCCCATTTGGGGGAAGCTTGTATTGTCTCCTCATTTTCATGCTTTGCTTCATATTTTGCTAAAAGTAGGATATAATAGTTTTAATTGTTAGAGTTTTGTTTTTGCATTAAAGTTGGATAGTTCATTTCTGATTAGTTTATCAGTCATAAAATAGAAAAGTAAAAAAAAATGTTTCTTTGTTTATTTACTTAGCTAATGCAAAGTTTGTTTACTTTTTTGATATAATCTTACTTACCCCCATGCTTTCTCGATTAGGGCCTAAAAAGCCTGAAAGAGACTCTTGGGTAGTTTAGTTCTTTATTTTTCTTTTAATTTTAATCAATTAATTAATTAAGTCTCTTGAACTTGTCATAACCCAAGTCAAGAGCACTCTCTATCGGAGAGCATAGATATACTTGCATATCCTTGCATTAGGCATTTAGATTAGCTAAGTCTCTTGAACCTTTGTCATAAGACAAGGTCAAGAGCGCTCTCTGTCAGAGAGTTTTAATTAATCGACTTAATAAAATTTGCAACTCATTCCCCATAATTAATTAACTTCGTTGTCTCCTTGCTGTAGTATGCTCTGACCGACTTCAAAATCGGAGTACCCAGAAACACCATTGGATTTTTAAGATTGCAAGAGAAACATAATAAAATTTAAACCCCATAACCAATGCACCAACGTTGTAGAGAATTTCCTAATTTCTTCTTAGTAGAGGCGTTGGAACTCCCCGTTGTCTAAGCTTCTCAGCTAGTTAGTCAATCTTCACAATACCAGCCTGGGATACTGGGCGAGCCTTCATGTCTTCAATAGATTAAACTTGGCACATTTTCCCGACTCTTGAAAAACCTTCGCTGACACCATAAGCAAGATCATTGAAAATCCTTAAAATATACCAAGAGCACTTGCACAACGTTACATCCACTAGCTTTATTTCAGGACTTGTTTATTTCTTAAAGCTTTGCAGAGCGTTGACTCCATAAAGGCACTGATCTTGTAATTTCTATGTAATTGTTATATCTGGATCACTTGTCTTTGGCATTTTTAAATTCTTATCTGTGAATGCATCCTTATTTCGCAAAGTCTTGAATTATTGTTTATCTTTTAATTCTCTTGATAGCAACGTGGATTGCTTTGTCTTATGTGTCGAATTCATAATAAACAAACAAATTTAATCACAATAACTCCTAAACAACACCATCTGCATCTGTAACCATTTTAAAACACTTTAACCACATTGAGCCATAGAAAACTCTTTGTTAGGGACTACCCCCCTTGGCTTCGTTAGGAGTTAGCCTAAACGGAGGAGCTAGGAGTAAGTGACAGTACATGGCTCTGTGCTTGCTCCCAAGGTCACACCTCTCCCACTTTCCTAAGTGAGGAGACAGCTTTCAGAAAGTTTCTGCTGCTGGTGTGCAATCGACGGACAATAGAAGGCATAACACCGGCTTGGTTACATGGATCTCTTCACTATTTTGGAATGTTCTAAAGGGACCTTGAGTTGCAGGTCGCCTTTGTCCTGGGCGTTCTCTAGGGTTTCATCCATGTAGCTTGTTGTGTTGTTGTAGATGGATATTGGGAAGCCTTTCTCTATGACGTTGAGAGTGAGGTTCTAGCCCATCACTTCCAGATCCGCCAGGTCGATTCTCGACAATACCCCTGCCTCCAGTGAAATAAAAGAAAACCCCATAACTCAAATTCTAAAACTTTTGCATATAAAAGGAAAAAACTTCAACATTCAGAGGTTCTAAGATCAAACCTCATAGGAGTTGGGATATCAATTTATAATCATGAAACTTGAACTCGAAGCCCTTGTACAAAAAGAAATAAGTTCCAACAATTAGGCACTTCGGTGCTGCGGAGGAGATCCCAGGATCTTTGCCTGTCAGGGTGAAGATATTGATGTATTCGAGGCTTCTACTGCTATTGTTTCTCTAACAAGGATTTTAAAGTGTGAGTCTTGTTTGGTAGGTGGGAAAAATTGGAGCTCTTCTCTATGGCCCAAAATTGCATAGAAATTTCATGGATTCAAGAAAAACATTGTAATTCCCAAACAACAATGGAGCAGAGGGAAACTTTGTCAACACACCAGAAAACAACGAACAAAAATTGTAGCAATATACGAACATGTAGCCGTTTCTTATTGACTGGGAGGACAACGAATCCTGGAACTAGGAAAGTATTATCACCGTAAAATTCTTATACGCGGAAAAATGATGGATTATTTGTTTTCTTGAATATGTGGAAAGATATTGCAACAGAAAATGATGGGATTTTTTTTCAATTAAAGAATGTTAATATTTTAATATTTGAAATTTAAAAGAATAAAGATATGGTTAGAAATTCAAGCAATACATATAGATAGTTAAAATTGGTTTTCAATGTGTATTTGTAACAAGATTTAAACTTATAGAGCATAACAACATTTTTCTTAACCACCTATTTTATATTTAATTAACAAAATAATAAATTCATTTATCATTATATATGAAATACATGAACACATTCATATATTAAAATAAATTTTTATGCCATGAATAATTGAATGATTTAGTAGAGTGATTTTTCTTAGCAACATTTCTTGGTAATAAATGTGCTTCACATAAGATTCTCAATAGTATGGAAATATATTTTAGGAAACTTGTTTTCATGAAAAATACATAGTGAAAATATTAAGAGATTTATAATAGATGGAACAACCAATACTCTAAAAAACACATTAATTTTATATTTATTTTAATATTATTTTACAAATTATTAAATAAAATAGTTTCAAAACACTGTATAAACATTGCTATCTTTATCTATGTTGATATTGAATGCAACAATATTCAAGTCATGATATCATTTTGATTTTAATATTTTTATTGTTTATTTAACTTGGACTTAATGATTTATTAATAAAAATTGCATGCCATGAACTCTTGGCTCTTATTATTGACATTTGTATTTAAGTTTTGTCCATATCAAGTGTTTTCTAATGTATAAGTATGATTTTAATCGCACATAAGATGTAATTTATAAATTTGTTTATATCAAGTGTTTTCTAATGCATACTTATGATTTCAATCTCACATAAGATGTTAATTTATAAAATAAGTGTGAAATTGAATATAGTAATCATCAACTAGCGATATTTTCCCATGATTATCGTAAAGTGCAAAAAAATTCAAAAGTCCATATAAATTCTAAGGTCTAAAAAATGTTCATCATAAAGTCTCTCTCTCTCTCTCTCTCTCTCTCTGTGCAATGTAAACAAAAAAATGGCATGAGAATCAAGCTATAAAAAACTCTACAATTTTCATTGCCATCACTATCGAGGCTCCCCATCACATTTGTGATTCTTCCCACCACCCCTATCATGTGCACCAGTCCCCCAATCACTTGTGTGATCATCACCATCATGATCAACTACACAAATCCCCCCATCACATGTAGGAGCATAGTCACCCATATGACCCATAAAATCACTATCTAGTTGCAAGTAATAAAGCTAAAATTTACAATCAATTCAGAAAAATTTTAGTACAAAAATGATGTTGATAATATTTTCAAATTTTAACTTGTAATGTCCTCAATTTTAGGGTTACCTGTTATATAGTTGGGATAGCTTTCCATAGTTAGTGAAGAAAGGGAGTCACTATTGATGTCACTTAGACTAGAAACGTTGTTTATCTTTAGAAAAGTGACTAATAAAATGTTGGATGGTATTGGGTGTTCCATGGTATTGACCATGATATTGTTTATCTATAGAAAAGTGACTAATAGCATGGAGGATGGTATTGAGTGTTCCATGTTATTAACCATGGTATTGAATTCCAAAGAAAGTTTAAAAGAGGGGCAATGCCTCATTGGGGAGACGTGTTTATTTGATATTGATTTCTTATGACTATCTTAGGGTTTATCTAGAGTTTTTGTTAGGGTTTGGAAAAACAATTCCACCCATTGTGGTTTAGTAGTAGAAGAGATGTGGCATATTACTAGTGTTTGATTTGCTTATTGTGTGTTTTCAACTACAAAAATGTTAGGCTCTATCAAGCCCCGAGAGGGATCAAATATCTCGAGGTGCAAACCTCTTCTTAAGTATTACACTCAAGGATCTATTGATATGATTCAAACGAAAAGACACATCTTTTTATTTAAGCTCGACAAATAATATTTTTATTATTAATATTTAATATTATTTATGGCCGACATATAATTTTTTTATTATTTTTTATTTTGTTAGGAACGCATATTACAACATCTCCCCCACACATGGTTTTAAAACCATGTGCAAGGCACTCCTAAAACCATGGGTTCTTTAGGAGGCCTTGCACATGGTCTTAAAACCATTTTCAAGGCCCCCTAAACCATGTACAATAAAGCCATGGGTTGTTTAGGAGGACTTGCACATGGTTTTAAAACCATTTGCAAGGCCCTCCTAAACCATGTACAATAAAACCATGGGTTGTTTAGGAGGCCCTACACATGGTTTTAAAACCATGTGTAAGGAAAACATTTTTTTTGCGGATAATTCAATTTTTTTTTTTTTTTTTTATTAGGTAGGAACATTACAACATCTATCCCATATTGTGTTGTTTTTTCTCACTGACATTTTTTTTGGCGGATAATTAAATTTTTTATTTTTTATTGTTTCGTTAGGTAGGAACATTAAAACATCTCCCCCAAATTAGGTTGTTTTGTAGCTGACATTTATTTTGGCGGATAATTAAATTTTTTATTTTTTATTATTTTGTTAGTAACAAACGTTATAACATAATATGGACAAACGTTACAAGATCTCTCTCATAACGTTACAAGATCTCCCTCATACTGGGCTGTAACCATTAAAGTTTGTAAATTGGGTTTCAATCATAGCGATTTTTCTTAACAACATTTCTTGGTAATAAATGTGCTTCACATAAGATTCTCGATACTCTATGGAAAATATATTTTAGGAAACTTGTTTTCATGAATAAATCACAGTAAAGTATAGGGGATATATAATAGATTGAGCAATCAATACTCCGAAGACACATTAATTTTATATTTTATTTTAATTTAC
This sequence comes from Pseudotsuga menziesii, assembly GCA_001517045.1. NCBI lineage: Eukaryota > Viridiplantae > Streptophyta > Pinopsida > Pinales > Pinaceae > Pseudotsuga > Pseudotsuga menziesii. Next base: position 242,599 of record LPNX010059182.1, read on the forward strand.
TTTACAAATTATTAAATAAAATAGTTTCAAAATACTTTATAAACATTGCTATCTTTATCTTTGTTGATATCCAATGCAACAATATTCAAGTCATGATATCATTTTTATTTTAATATTTTTATTGTTTATTTACTTGGACCTAATGGTTTATTAATAAAAATTGCATGCCATGAACTCTTGGCTCTTATTATTGACATTTGTATTTAAGTTTTGTCCATATCAAGTGTTTTCTAATGCATAAGTATGATTTTAATCGCACACAAGATGTTAATTTATAAAATAAGTGTGAGATTGAATACAGTGATTATCAACTAAAATGTAAGTTGAATAAACCTAACGATATTTGAGTCCATATAAATTCTAAGGTCTAAAAATTTCTCATCATAAAGTCTCTTTCTCTCTCTCTCTCATCACTGCAATGTAAACAAAAAATTACATGAGAACCAAGCTATAAAAATATTACAATCTAAATCGCATGGTACCACTAGACCAGTGATCATCACCATCGTTACTTGCACTAAGCTCCCCATAACATTTGTGATTATTCCCACTGCCCCTATCATGTGCACCAGACCCCCAATCACACATGTGATCATCACCATCGTGATCACCTACACAAATCCCCCCATCACTTGTAGGAACGTCGTCACCCATATGACCCATAAAATCACTATCTAGGTGCAAGTAATAAAGCTAAAATTTACAAACAATTTAGATAAATTTTAGTACAAAACTAATGAGTTGACAATATTTTCAAATTTTAGCTTGTAATGCCATCAATTTTAGGGCTACATATTATATTGTTGGGATAGATTTCAAGGCTATAGTTATTGAAGAAAGGGAGTCATTATTGATGTCACTTAGCCTAGAAACGTTGTTTATCTTTAGAAAAGTGACTAATATAAGGTTGGATGGTATTGGGTGTTCCATGGTATTGACCATGGTATTGTTTATCTATAGAAAAGTGACTAATAGCGTGGATGATAGTATTGAGTGTTCCATGTTATTAACCATGGCATTGGAGTCTAGAGAAAGTTTAAAAGAGGGGGGCAACGCCTCACTAAGGGGGACATGTTGATTTGATATTGAGTTCTTATGGCTGCCTGAGGGTTTGTCTAGAGTTTTCGTTAGGGTTTGGAAAAACAATTCCACCCATTGTGGTTTAGTTTCAGTGGTGAGATATCCACCCTAACTAGACAAGGAGGAGGATCCATCCAGGGTTTTTACTTGAGCTTCATATTTTGGTTTGGCATCATTTTGGGAGAGTGACTAGTTAGTAGTAGAAGAGTTGTGGCATATTACCAGTGTTTGCTTTGCTTATTGTGTGTTTTCAACTGCCATAACAACCATTAGAGTTTGTAAATTGGGTTTCAGTCATAGTGATTTTTCTTAACAATTTTTCTTGGTAATAAATGTGTTTCACATGAGATTCTCAATACTCTATGGAAAATATATTTTAGGAAACTTGTTTTCATGAAGAATTCATGGCGAAAGTATTAATGGATCTATAATAGATCGAGCAATCAATACTCCAAAAACACATTAATTTTGTATATTATTTTAATTTTACTTTACAAATTATTACAGAAAATAGTTTCAAAATACCTAATAAACATTGTTATATTTATATATGTCGATATCCAATGCAACAATATGCAAGTCATGATATCATTTCGATTTTAATATTTTTATTGTTTATTTTATTTGGACTTAATGGTTTATTTGTTAATAAAAATTGCATGCCATGAACTCTTGGCTCTTATTATTGACATTTTTATTTAAGTTTTGTTCATACCAAGTGTTTTCTAATGCATAAGTATGATTTAATCGCACATAAGATGTTAATTCATAAAATAAGTGTGAGATTGAATATAGTAATTATCAACTAAAATGTTCATTGAATAAACCTAACAATATTTGCGCATGATTATCATAAAGTACAATTTTTTTCAAAATTCAATATAAATTCTAAGGTCTAAAATATGCTCATATATATATATATATATATATATATATATATATATATATATAAANCTATCGTTACTTGCACTAGGCCCCCATCACAGTTGTCATTATTCCCACTACCCTTATCATGTGCACCAGTCCCCCATCACCCATGTGATCATCACCATCATGATCACCCACACCAATCCCACCATCACCCGTAGCAGCATCGACACCCATATGACCCATAAAATCACTATCTAGTTGAAAGTACTAAAACTAAAATTTACAATCAATTTAGATAACTTTTAGTACACAACTTATGAGTTGACAATATTTTCAAATTTTAACTTGTAATTTCCTCAATTTTAGATTTATCTATTATACAATTGGGATAGCTTTCAAGGCTATAGTCAGTGAAGAAAGGGAATCACTATTGATGTCACTTAGCCTAGAAATGTTGTTTATCTCTAGAAAAGTGACTAATAGAATGGTGGATGGTATTGGGTGTTCCATGGTATTGTTTATCTATAGAAAAGTGACTAATAACATGGAGGATGGTATTGGAGTCCAGAAAGAATTGAAAAGATGGGAAACGTCTCACTGGGGGGACATGTTGATTTGATATTGAGTTCTTATGGCCATCTGGGGGTTTATCTAGAGTTTTCATTAGGGTTTGGAAAATCCCTTCCACCCATTGTGGTTTAGTTTCAGTGGTGAGATATCCACCCTAACTAGACAAGGTGGAGGATCCATCTACGGTCTTTACTTGAGCTTCATATTTTTCTTTGGCATCATTTTGGGAGAATGACTAGTTAGTATTAGAAGAGCCATGGCATATTACTAGTGTTTTATTTCTTATTGTGTGTTTTCAACTGCCATAACAACCATTAGAGTTTGTAACCTAGGTTTCATTCATAGTAAAAATGGTTAAAGTTTTCACTTTAATTCAAATAAGTTAGATCGATAATCTAATGCAATAGAATCACTGAAAGATAGACAAGCACAACATAGAGGAGACACAAATATTTTATCCTGAGAAAACCCTATCTCGAGAAAAAACCAACAACTTCTTTAGTATATATTTGTCACTTAGTACAGTGTCAAACACAGAAAAAAAAACATAAGAGATAAGATGACTTCCATAGCCTCTTCATCTTTTACACCAATGAATTTGTCATTCTCTTCCTTGGAGAGAAATTGCTTGAGCTTGTATTGTATCCAAATGAGGGAGGGCGCCTCCCTATTTATTCTCTTTATTTGGGTAACCTTTTATCCCAATAGGGTCGACTTCCTAACCTAACTGGGCCAACTCATCTTTGGGAGACCCAAAAATACATTTTAAAATATTTCTTTTGAGGACTATTGCCCCAACTTACAATGGATTTTTTACCTCGATATTATTACATGACCAAGTACATCAAGGAAATATATTATTGGAGGAAAAACATCGCCAAAAGGAGGTACAATAATAATAATAATATAACAAATATACGATAAGAATATATTTCGAAGTTACATTTTCAACAACACTCCCTCTTAACAAGGAAGGTATTCTTCTAACATGGTCATCATCACGTATGGACACAATCTCTGGACATCATCATCATTGTTGAACATCATCATCACTGCTGCAACAACTCTCATATCATTGACCATTGACTAGTGACATCTCTTGAATCTATACGCCATAAGAAGTTCTACAGAGCCAACCCTTTTTCGTGATGGATGTAGGCCTAGATCCCACCTAGGACTTCATGATCTCTACGAGCAATCCATCAAGTAGGTATAACCCAGGACCACATTTTACATTTCCAAATAAATCACATGTGTCTCCTACTGTCATCTCGTCATATCCATATCATCTAATCATGTCATGTGGAGAGCATCCCAGGTGCATATATCATGTTCCTTAGATAACCTGTGTCTTCTACCCAATAGAGCTCATCCCAGGAACATTTGTGTATTCTTGCCATGTGGAGAGAAGCCTAATAACATCATGCATCTTCCTGACTTATAGAGAGCATCCCAGATGTATTATGTCCCTCGTTCACCTGCGTCTTCTTAACATGTGGAGAGCATCCTAGGAGCATTTGTGTCTTCCACTCAATGGAGAGCAGCCTAGATTTCCTATGTATTCCTGACATGTAGAGAGAATCCCAAGAACATATACGTATTCCACCCAATGAGAACATCCTATATGTATTACAAACCTTGTACCACCTACGTCTTCTTGACATGTGGAGAGTATCCAAGGAGCATCCATGTCTTCCAACCAGTGGAGAGAAGCCCATACCTCCTGTGCCTTCCTGACATCTAAAGAGAAGCCCAGGTGCATTTGCGTCTTCCAGACACGTCACATCACTCCCTCTTTCTAGGAACATCAATCTGAATAACTAAAAGCTTCTCAAGGAATTACTCAAATTTCACTCTTCCTAGCTGCTTGGTTAACACATCGGTTGTATGATCGTCTCTCGCCACATATTGGAGATTCATTGCTCCTCTCTACACCATATCTTTTATATAGTGATACTTGATCTTAATATGCTTTGACTTTTCATGGAACAATGGATTATTGGACAACTTCACACAACTCTGGTTATCACAGAGGATACAATTCGCCTCTAACTCAAGATTAAACAAATATGACAGTAGCTTCTGAAGCCATACTATCACACAACTATCCAAACAAGCTACAATATACTCTACTTTGGCTATACTATGTGCCACGCTCAACTGCTTCCTGCTAAACCAGGAGATCATACCAGATCCCAAACTAAAGCTGTATCCTGAAGTACTCTTCCTGTTGTGGCATTGCCTTCCTAATCTGAATCCACATAACCATACAGGTTAATCTTCTAATCTGTCGTATACTTGGTTCCATACCCAATTGTACCCTTCAGGTACCTCAATATGTGCTTTGAAGCAACCATGTGAACATGTCTCATATCTATCAGAAACTGACTCAATGTGTTCACAACAAAGCATATGTATGGCCTTGCATTGGTCAAGTACATTAGCGACTTGATCCTCTATTTATACATCGTGGCATCAACTATTTCTGAAGTAAAATCACATAATAACTTTAATTTTTATGCCATGGGTGTAGCGATGGTCATACAATTCATCTTTCCGAACCTTTTCAAAATATTTGTTGCATACTTCCCTAAACCAAGGAATATCCCATATGGATTCTGCCACACCTCTAATTTCATGTATCATGTCAATATTCTCTAACTGTGATATCTACTGTAGTCACTCCCTCGGAAGCGGAGCACCATCCTTGCTCTGCATCTAGTACTCTTTTCATCGGTACATTTTGTTCTAGAGTGCCTAGTAGTCTCCTTTGTTGTTGATCATTTATGTCATCTCTCAATGTCACTAGATACCAAGATCCTCCATCTCAAACTTTGTTGAAAGTTACTCTTGTGCCCATCTATGAGCTTCTCATCCTCTATAGGATTCCATCTTCAACCTTGTAGAAAAGGTTTAGATCTCCATCATTGTATGTGCTATCCCATGGGTTCCTTCTGATCCTATACAAAGCCTTCTGTGCACATATGGTTCTATGTAGAGAGTCCCAAATCCTGAATTTTTCTCTATATGTAATTCTACTTCATTGAAGAAGTATGTTTGGTCAATAGATCAAGTGCCTCGCCATAATTTACTCCCTCTTTATGATAGAAACCACTAACCTTGCTTTGTATTTATCGATGTTGCCATTTTCTTTATGGTTGATCTTGTAGATCCTATTGGAAGACACTACATACTTCCCTTCAGGTCTCATAACATCATCCTAGAAATCATTCTTCATGATCAACTAGTACTCTTCGATCATAACATCCTTCCATTATTTCTTTTCGGTTGCTTCTTCATAGTCGGAAGGCTTTGCATCAATAGTTTCACATAATAGTTCCACATAATTGGAGTGTGTTTGAGACCTCTTTCTTGATCTAAAAGTATCGTATGGAGTACCATACTTTTCTTCATCTTGGATGATATTCGGTGCCCAAGAAGGTCTTCTCTTATGGGTTTTCACCACTAGGGGTGGATCTACAGGTCTCTGTGGCTTGGTTATATCTTAATTCTTGTATACTTTTGAAGATCTTTTTTCCATCACGGTGTCTCTAACCATAGGAGCTTCAGGTTCCTTTTCATGTACTTTGTTGGAGTGAATATTCTTTGAGTGTTATGGTTGAACCATTGTCACTTATTCTTTGGAACAAGCCTGGTCCTTCTTGTCTTGTAGGTGATTGCATGCGATCTTTCCTACAAGTCAAATTTAGTTGTAGGATTAGAATCATTTCATAGTTTACAAAACATATTAATAATGGCAAATTCTTATGTATAAATACATATGCCACACAATTGTACAACTATCTTAGACAATGCTTCATCACAACATTAATCCATATCACGTATGCATACGGTAACTTTCTAGATGCCTTCCATCTCTACCAGAACATTATTACTACTCCCAACATGCTAACAAAGAGGTTTCATTGTAGATAAGTAGCAATGGAATCTTGTATAGCAACATAAGCAACTTACCCATTACATGCATATTAGTAGTATATTGTTCATGAATGCAAACATTCTGACATGCATGTAGGAATATACATATGTATACAACTGAACAATATCATTTACGAAACTATGTATATAAGAAATAACGATTTAAACACTGATATTTGCTTGTTTATTAGACCCCCTCTTGATCTTTGTCTCATTGTAGTAATTACTGGAGTCTCTAATGTGTGCCACTTATCCATTATCTGATTCTAAGGGCCTATGTCTATCCTGCTCATGATTGGAAATGTTGAGCAAGTCTTCTATTGTGTACTGGTGCTAAATCTATGTGTCCCTTCTTCTTCATTCGTGACCACATCCCTTCTTATCCAATGTTGAAATGGATAAGAGGTTCTTATTTTTCATGGTTTGAATCCTTCTGGATCAAAGTACATACTCCTCATAATTTGAGGAATATTCCCTTATTCTTTTTCTTGTTGGTTCTTCATCTTCAATAGTATGTGCATGATTCCTCTTCTTCTTGTTTGTCCTATTGGATCCTTTGTTTCTGGGGCAGTCTTTTGCAAAGTGGCCTTTCTCATCACATGTGAAACATCTAATATTGGAATAGTCCCTTTGAGATCTATTATTCTTTTGGAATGTTTTGGTCCTTTTGTGAGGGTGATCCTCCCTCTTGCTTATATCCTCATTTGCATGAACTGTTAGGGATTCATCATCATCTCCTCCCATGTTCTCTTATCTTTCCATTCATCGAACTTCTTCTTGAGTGCATTCCTCCCACAATCTGTTGAACTTGATTAAATTCTTCCTCGTGCATATCCCTTGGATGAATGAGTCCCATGATATTGGGAGACCATTCAAAGTAGTCATCACGATCTCTTCTTCTTCGACATTTTCTCCAATGACCTCAAGTTGTTCCTTGATTTGAGAGACCCTAGTGAAATAAGATTGAATGGTCTCTGAGTCTTGGATCTTCACGTTCTTGAGTTGATTCATCAAAGTCATCTTCCGGTTGATGTTTTTCTCTTCATATAGTTTGGTCAATGCATAAAACATATTCTTAGTATTCTTCAAGGATAATACATGAGGGATGAGATGATATTTGATGGAGTCCACAATAATCCTCTTGGATTTAATCATATTTTTCTTATGAGTTTCCTTGGCTTCTTCTCCCTCTGGTTCTGGAACCTCCTCAATGAGATACTTGTCCAAGTCATTATCTTCCAGGATAAGAGAAATTCTATACTTCCATGCTCGTAAATTTTCATCTCCTTCAAGCGTGTCCTCAATCTTAGTGTGATTCATCATTTTTACTATTTGATATGAGAACCTCAAATGAAAATAGCAAAGAAATAGATCTTACCAATTTGAGATGCCCAAACTGATTCTTGAACTGGATCACTTAGGGTTTGGCAAAGTAACCCTAATTTTTCAAACTTGGAATCTTGAGCTTCTGCTTGGATATAAAGATGCACCTTCTTAAGGTGAGTTTCCTAGTAGTGTCCTTTTCCTGTATTGGTGGATGGAAGCTCCAAAAATCCAATGCCCTAGTTTATCCTTGCAATAGTGATTAGGTCAAAAATGAAACTTCTCTTATTTGGAATCTGATTCCACCAAAAGATGCGCCTCCTTAGGGCGAATTGACTTGGCCTTCTTTTCTGGATGATTAGTATGGAAAAATTTCAAAACTTGGAAGTCCTAAATCTTGCAAATACATAGTTCCTTATTTCATGGTGGCTTTGATACCATGTTAGATTTTTCACTTTAATTCAAATATGTTAGATTTATAATATAATGCAATAGGATCACTAAGAGATAGACAAACACAACATAATAGAGACACACGGATTTTATCTTGGGAAAACCTTCTCTTGGGAACAACCAACAACTTCTTCAGTATAGATTCATCACTTAGTATAATGTCAAACAAAGATAGAAAACCCAAGAGATAAGATAACTCCCACAACTTCTTGTTCTTCTACCCCAATAAACTCGTCTTTCTCTTCATTGGAGCAAACTTGCTTGACCTTGTAGTGTATCCAAATGAGGGAGGGTGTCTCCCTATTTATAATCTTCATGTGAGTGACCTTTTACCTCAACAAGGCCGACTTCCTAACCTAACTAGGCCAACTTCTCTTTGGGAGACCCAAAAATACATTTTACAATATTTATTTTGGGGACTATTGCCCTGACTTACAACAAAGGCTTTACCTCAATATTATTATATGACCAAGTACATCAATGACATCTCCAATTAGAGGAAAAACATATCCAAAAGGAGGTACAATAATAATAATAATAATATAACAAATATACAATAAGAATATATTCCGAAGCTACATTTAAACAACAAAAATGCTAAGGATGTTTCTCTTATTTTAATGTGTAAAGCATTTGATGAAATATTTTATTGAATGTGAAATTGTTGAAGAAAGTTATAGATTATTGTGTTTGTAAAATTTTGCCTATATTTGAAGAGGGATATTGTAGTGGTACCAAAGATGGATACCTTGTCAGCTTGAGGGGAAATCTATTCAGGATTTCCAACTAAGCTTCATTTGATAGATATTTCCCAATCATGGATATATCTATTGCTCTGGAGAAATTACTTGCAGAGACTTAATTTACTTGTTAGGATCAATTTCCCTTGAAGATGTTGAGTGCTTATGGGGGGCGAATTCTGTAGGGTCAAAATAATTGTTTGAAGCATTAAGTATCTTCTTGGAGGGGGCAAATTTATCTTTCGAAGTTCCTTGTATTTGAGAGAAGGTTCAAGCTCCCTTTTCTCTTATGGATTCATGATTGTGGAAGGGTTGTCCCTTGTAGTTTGTTGATCCGTAGATTAAGGACAGAACACATATGAAGTTTGGAGGGGCTGGATACAATAGAAAGAGACAGAGCCATTTGTTGTGGGGATAAGAGGGGGATGATCCTCATTCCTTATATGTTGACGAGTTGTGATGCCCCGAGCTTATTGGTTGCAATAATCATCCTCTTGGGGCCTATTTTCTCTAGACAAGTTGTCAACATTTGAAAGGATATGAAGGGGATCAAATTTCATGTTGGAGGGAGTGGGATGCATTACATTGTTTATAAGAGATACCAATCATAGCTATTTTGGATAAGGACCGTGATCATCTTTGGTTGAGTGAATTCAAGGAAGGATCCCGCCATCATTGGAGAAACCATTCTGATCTGGAGGAGGGAAAGTCTTTCTTAAGGAAGGGGTCGAATTATAGTACCAAGGGAGAGAACAATTATAGGTGGAGGTCACACCCTAAAGACCACACCATTTATGTTGTGGAGAGACTGTATATATTAGAGGTCGAATACATTGCTTAAGGGAAGGACCATCTTCATTAAGGTCAAGTTTTTGTTGTAAGAAAGAGTCGTAACTTACTGAGTTGACACCCCCAACCTGTTGACACCAATCTTGTGGAGGTCATGTCCAAGAGTTTATAAGGATGAGTTCACTGCTTAAGGATACTAAATTCACCATTGAAGTGGATGAGAAAGGACATCTAGAAGGAGAAGGCTGAGCTGACAAACTGGGACATCATTTACAAGCCGAATTAGAGTGGATCCATTTTTACTGTGAGAAGAAGATCGATATGTCCATATGCAACAAAATAGACAATGGCACCATCATTACCAAAGGATATAATTGAAGAATATATTTGTACCAAGAATCATAACTAGACAGGGACATTACAGTTTCCAACAGGTGATTACATGAGACATTGATGGATATGGGAGACATGCCAAATATTTTCAAGGAGAGTATGCTTAGGAAATTGAATGACTTAGTCAAGGGATAGGAGCAGAAAAATAAAATATGGTAGGAAATGCCTTCTAAGGTTTGGAAAAAAATCTACATGCTTCGATATTAGGAATATCTAGCCATCGTTGGGGAGGCATGTGCAATCATACCTTTTCAAGAGTATCACATAGACAAGTACAAAAGTTGGGAAAAGCATTGGGATGAGGATTATATTAAAAGAATAGGGAATCAATTGAAGAAAGATGAGCATGAGAAGAAGAAGGCATCTAGTTATATTGAGGATTTGTGCATATAATAAGACCAAACAACAAAAAACGAGGAAGATGACATCAATATAATGCATTACTATACATACGATACAACTCCAAATCAACAAAATATGAAGATACAATAGCTTGTCCTACTTATGATGAGTATAGGGATGTGGAGGAGCAAACTCCTTTCACTATGTATGATGTTGATGATGACATAGATTCCACATATCATCCTATTTATAACATGTATTATGGTACATGCATGATGATTGTACCTGGATATGATGAGTTGGGATTGGGTGTACCTAAGCACGATGAGTAACCTTTCGAGGATGATTTCAATTCTCTAGAGTAATATAATGAAGGGATTGAAGTGATAGATGAGACCTTGTATGGGAATAATGATCCACATGAGTTAGTTGGTTCTTTAGGTGACGACCTACACAATGTTGATGAGATGATATTGCATGATTTGGAGAGATGACTAGTGATCACAGAGGAGTAAATTACACAGGTGTTCATGATAGCAGATGTTGCTCACACATTTATTGAATATATTATGTGGAAGATCCAATTGGAGGAGAGACATAAGGGAGTTTCGGAAGGAATCACTAGTACCCACTTATGCATCATCAAAGAATATTTAGAAAAGATGAATTCAGATTACTTAAAGTTGTTCATATATAGATACCTTTCTCTTAAGTTCATAAAAGACAAGGAAAGGGTGGATGCAGATCTTTTTTACCAGTTGAGCTTGGCACGCTCTTCATCATTAACAATAGTAGAGACTCCACCATCTTTGGCAGTTGTGACACATGAGATATGAGTGGCACTCATGGTTTGAGGGAGGATCCTCTTATGATGATTATGCATGAGGAGCATACATGATTATAGGTGCTTGAGGAGAGATTTGACAAGGAGGATTTTGTCCATGCACTTATTTTGCATCATGGGGGTCATAGCTACCTCTGTTGGAGAGAGGCTTAGCCATGTAGTAGATATTTGAGTACATTCCCTATGGACAATCCAACATGGTAGTATATGCATCCAGATATTGGGTGGACAAATATATGACGTATTTTGGTACACGTTGGGATACAATATCAGTTGACATTAGTGGAGTGTTGGTTACAATAGCACATACATGATACCTGAAGGAACAGGAAGATACATGTGTATACAATAATATACAAGAGGATATAGGGTGTGTAACAATATACATGTGTATATAGTGGTACACAAAGAGGTCCAATGGATTTTTGGAGTATTTCCTCCAAGGAAACCACCTGACATAGTTCATGAGAATGCACTCGATTTTGTTTTACCTGGACCAATGAGTGGATGGGTGAGATTTAGAGAGTAGTATATCCTTCAATGATCTATCTTTATCCAGGATATCATCATATGAGAGGCAAGGACCTTGATTCCCACAAGCCTACTCCCAGACTTCGTCAAAGGTTTTGGGTCATGCTCTTGGGGTTGAACAACACATTATCTACTTCCTAATCACACATACAGTGGAAAAGATATCTATTGTTGTTAGATAAAAAGGCTTGGGAGGTTCACCTGAGACAATTGGATGAGGAAAGTGGCATCTTGGCCATAACATAGGTCCTTCATTTGGATCACGGGGTTGGTGTGTAGAGTGCATATGAGAGATTGTATTAATTTTCATGGATCACAACTAGTAGAGTATGGGATGACAACATCTCTTATAGAGATTACGCATGTTTGGACACCAAGTTCTCACTTAGGGAGAGGATCATGAGGGCGATGCGGGATTACCATTTGGTAGACTATTCTTAGTATTTACATGAGTATGAGGCACCACAGGTGGTAGATCTATTCTCCAAGTAGGTGCTTAGGCCCCATGGGTTACTTGAGCACATTAACAGTATTTGGGTTAGAATATGTCTAGATGCAGTCTAGTGGGAGTTGATTAGATTAGAATGATCATAACCGGTTCTTTGTACTTGGTTTTCACCAGAGGATTTCATATCAGGGGTGTGGGCCATTGGGACCTGGTGATTATCAACATGGAACAACAACAATCAATAGTATTTAGGTTTGGTAAACTCGCTATTTGGTGGTGGGAACTGTGCATTCATCTAAGTGATGGATTGCTTTAGATTGTAGAGATGATCAACCGAGTTGTGATGGTAATTGGTATGCTATATTTTTGGGATGTCAATGGAAGAGAGGTTGAGACTCCTTCTTTAAGGAAGGGAAAACCTTATTTTATGGTGTCCATGATTAACTTTGATGGCATAACTGATATAGTTGAAACAATCAATATTTGTTCTCTAGAGTTTGTTCTTGGGATGCTTATGTGAGGATGCATGGGGGAGTGGCCATTTGAGGAGTTTGTGCAACTTATGATTGCTTGGTTCACAAGGGGCGGTCAAAAGGATTCTTGTGTTAGCACCTAGAAGACCAATGTTATGGGTAGAGGGTGTTTCACAACTTACAAGCTAGTGTGGGACCCTAGTGATTTTACCATTTATGGGTAGGTTTCATATAGCCCTTACAATTATTTCAACTTGGAGTTCCAGGAGATGAGGATGCAGACAAATTATGGTAGTCGGATGATGATCAAATTGGCGCAACATCAACATGGTGGTCCCTTTTTGAGATTAGCTTGAGACCCTAAAATTTCAGACAATTCAACAATTCACACAGAGATGAGACCTAGTTTTCTGTCTCATTCTAATTTCATTCCATTTCATTCGATGTGTTAGTTTTTCTAATCTAATTGTCTTGATTAGGATATTTATCTTAAAGGATAACAAGTACAACACAATACACAAGATAGAACAGATACACAAGACACAAATATTTTCACCTGGGAAACCATAAAAAAGAAAACCACACAAACTTCCTCATAATAGTTATGTCCCAAAGACTATATCACAAGATGAACAAACCCAATAAGAAGAAGTTATTTGTATCTATCTATCTCTCCTCCTTCTCTCTCTCTCTCTCTCTCTCTCTCTCTCTCTCTCTCTCTCTCTCTCTCTCTCTCATGTAAAATTGAGTGAGTGTGAGGGTGTATAAATGAGGGAGTGTTCCTCCCTATTTATACTCTTCAAGTGAATGACCTAATACATTACATGATATTATATTGGGGACTATTTTAATGACTTACAAAGGAGGTTGTACCTTAAGGTCCATACACAATAATGACATCTTGAAAGGAGGAAAATAAATATCTGATGGGGGTACAACAACATATAGTGATAATATACATCAGAATATCTTCTAAAGTTACAAATACATCAACACTCCCTATTAACTAGGAAGGTATTATCTCTCTCCACAGTCATCAACCCATCTGGTTCAATCATCATCATAGTTGTTTCCATGGTCATCATCTTGTTGATAATTGAATAATACTATCTATTATCAGAAGTTTCTACAAATACAACCCTTTTTCATGCTAGGTGTAGGACTAGTCCTCATCTAGGTATATATATTCATCATATCCATGAGCAATCCATTGCATAGGTACAACCAATGACTATTATTTACATTGCCACCGAAATAACCTACATCTCCTACCATCATCTCGTCGTATCCAAATCATCTCTTTGTCCTGCACAAAACAAAACAAAACACACAAAGCACAACCCATATGTAGACCACCTGTGTTCTACCAACATATGAGTATGCCAGGATCACATCATCAAGACAACCTGCAAATTCCACTATGTGAGAATCACCTAGGAGAGCACCAAGTGCATTACGTCTCTCTATGGTCAACCTGCATTCTACCAACATAGGAGAACTGCTCAAGTGCACACCAAGTGCCTTGTGAAATCATCATCTCCAACATGGGAACACACACATACAAGGATCGATTATGACCAAAAAACCTGCGTACCACGCCAGGAATTTTATGTTCTCGGTCAACCTCAAGGACATATTACATCCGAAACAACCTGTGTCTAGGATGTTTTTTGTTCGAACAACCTTCCATGACTTATTACGACTGAGGAAACTGTGTACCACATTAGGACCCCTTTGACAGTTCAAAAAACCCACATGACTTATTACATCTGAACAACATGCATACCACGCTAGGATATTTTACACTTCAGATAACCTATACCAAGACTTATTATGTCCAAGGATAACCCACGAGATTCGCCAGGAATAACTACATCTAAGGATAGCCTACATGACTTATTATGTTCGAGCAACCTGTTTACTACTCTGGGATATTTTTCGCTCAAAAAACCTTTCTCTTTTCCCATGTGAGATCTCATGCATCTGCATCTCTTGGTTTATTGTCATCTCTAGCATAGGAGCACATAAGGAATAATTACATCCAAGGATAACCTGTGAGCTTCACCAGCACTGATTACATATGAGGAAAACATACAAGAATTATTATGTCACCATGACAACCTATATCTCTGACTATGCTAGAACTCATCACTCCCTCTGTGATGTCCCAAGTCTGGTGTACAGACCCGAACACTCTCCAATTTTGTTAATTATATTAAAATTTCTGAATTTGAATTAATTTATACAATGACTTCTCTTACTAGGAAAATAAGGGGTTTATTCTAGGAAATTTTGCAGACAAAAGGAGTGAGCAGCGGGAAGAAACCAAATACAATCATACATTGAATTTCCTCCCCCCTAACACATTTATATCTGGTGCCATTTAGGGTTCAGAGTCCGCACTGCGGAAACTTACTACCACGCTTCTAGGCAGCCAAACCGTGCAACTAAGGAGAGTAGTTTGTTCTGTTTCAACCAGGGGCTTCTGGAAACTTGCAGAGGTTTATTCCAGCATTAATATAACATAAACAAAGGATTTATACAGTTCATTGATGTTCTGGAAATTTCCAATAAGTTTTGGGTGAATTTGGGGTTTTTGGCAGTTTTGGCCAAGGAGAACCCTACGCAAAGGAGGATTCAAAAGGGTGGTACGATCCAAACCAAAAATGGTTCTGGAGATTGATATGGGAAGGTATTCCTATTACTGACCTACAGGAATTTACAGATCTCAGTTTTAGTTTACAGAACCTATATTGCATCAATTTCAGTAAAACTAGTAATCTAGCTAGGGTCTTAAAAAGACTATTAAATCATCTTAAATTCAATTATGTGAAACCTGAAATTTATAACAGAGATAAATATGGGTTCTATGAACATGAAAATTTATTTCAATCCCTTCCCCATCATGAAATATTCATTACAACACTCACATTCACTCAATTGCCCCATACACTGATAAAATAGGATATTTTAATGAAAGTGAGATGATATTCTTCAGGCTCTGAGATATCTTGACCTGATAAATGTAATGTTCAGAAGATACTGACACTACAGAAAATAAATAACATTATTTACTGAACATTACAAGAGGCTTCCAAAATTAAGGGGCAGGAGGCCCAAATCTTGACCAGCAAGGGGCTGTGAGCATAGGTGAAGCATGGGCTTCACTAGAGCTCGACCTGAACTTGATGGAGGATGTAATAAATTCTGGAATAAGCTTCAATGGCTGACATTAGTGCTCCATAAACCTGCAATAGATAGAAATGGAGATGGAATAGAAGGGAGGAGGGATTTGGGGATCATCACCCAATGGTCTGAGGCACAACACTCAGAGAGTATGCTCACATAGCATAACCACAATGTCAAATCATCCAAACTAAGTCCATGGGGTTGAATTCACCTTTAATAAAGTGTTGAGTGACCTTCTTAGCAAGTGAGTATCCAAGGTGACCTGTGAGAGCAATTCAACCCTCAACAAACCCTAACCCTAGCCACATAGGCGCCTCCTTTGGGGAATTTAGCAAGTAGGACCATGTGAAATTATTTCCAAGTTCAAATCCTCCTTCATAATTAGAAACTGCACCCTCTCTAAGTCAAAAGTTGCTTCTTTTGAGTTATGACACCTTTTTTTGCTTTTCCAGAATCAGAAGGAAACTATTCTTTCCTTTGAAAAATTTCCTGCTTTTCTGTGACTGCTTTTCTGAGCTCCATAAGAGGAAACTGCGCCCTCCTTTGAAAAACTTGCCTGCTTTATCCTTGACTTCTTTTTTCCTGTTTTTTTCCTGGTTTTTGGTACTTTCCTCTTTGTTTCCTATGACAGCTTTTGTCATAGTGTTTCCTCTTTCCTTCCTTGTCTAGTATACTTTCCCAATGCACCCCACCTGACTAGGCAGCTTATTTACACCTCATTAATTAGAAATAATAATTAAAATGGAAAATAAAACTTAGATACATGCCTTAATTAATTATTACAAAATTTCCCTAGGGACCATGATTAATGTCAAATTGAGCCCTTCCTAGGAGTCCAGTATGGTCAACACTTTAATGGCCACTTTGAGGGGACATGACAGTCCTCCCCTCCCAAATCTACTTGTCTCAAGCAGAAGCACCACAGAGTGCTGCAAATTTGTCCACCATGTTTCTGCTGCACCACTCTGATCATAGTCATTTCTTTGATGCCACTTCCTTTAGCAAAATTGCCAACCCAGTTAAAGTAACTGAGTAGAATTCCTGGATCCCACTGCCTCCTCTTCAAGGACCCAATTTTTTCTGCCACCTTTTGAACTCTGTCATTCCTAAGAATTCCTAGATCCCATGGTTTTATCTGCCTCCTTCCACCCATCAATAAAAACAAGAAAATTTTATCATTGTAGAGGAGGAAAATGAGGTTATGAAAATCATACCACCATACTGGGAGCTCATCTCTCCCCATGCCAAACTGAACATTTTTTAAACTCTCCCACCAAACATGGAATTCCTCATCTACTATCTTTGTTCTGGTGCAAGAGCTCAACATTATGCTACTTGTTCCACCAAACTGACTCAAGTGGAACTTCCATTCATATCCATGCATGATGAAGACATCAAATAGATGCCTCTGATGTTTCATGTACACATAGAAAGGTAATGGTGAAATTTTCATACCACATGGCTGAACCATTAAGTCATCAATGAAATATGTGGGAGCCTCCTGCTCCTCATGTGGCATCAATAGGAAAAATCCCTTCACCCAATTTTCATCCCTATGTGTGCCTGTTGAACTAGAAGTGTGGACTGATTTATAGTAAAACAAACCTCTGCAAAATGTTCCCACCAAAGGTGTGGATACATCAAACCCATCATGGGCTGGTCCAACACAAGGTATCTCTTCTGACTCTTCACTGAAAACAGGACTCCTTCCATGAGAAAATTCATCCTTTCTCGAGCAATGGGCATGTGCTTGGAACTCATCATCTGCATCCCAAAATTCCTTAAGCACAAAGAATTTAGAATTCACCTCATGTGCATGTGTATGGTAGGTATCCAATGGCTGCAAATTAAGTCTTTGCAGCTTCCCACATGTCATGACAATGCCATTCACACCAAAGAACTTATTGCAGAAATTAAACTCTTTACCTCCCACATCATTTATTCCCAAGGTGTCTCTATCCACCCAATCAATTGATGAGCAAGGAATTTTGTTTTCTGATCCATATGGTATGTGATCAGCCACCTCCTCTGGATCAAATTCTACCATCCATAAGGAGTTGTCAGAATGTATCTCTTCCCAAGCAGAGGTGTCAGACAACCCTTCACTGGTGCAAGAAATTCTAGTACATCTTTTATCCTCTATTTCTGTGATAATTTTAGCTACCCAATCCCTGAATATATGATAATGTTTGCTTGTTGATTCACTTGAAATGTCCTCAGCCATATTTCTCATAGCTAAGAACTCCTTTATGCTCTTCTGCATACCAACAGGTGTTTGGCCAAAATAATCTTCATCGGGGCTCTTTACAAACACCTGCAAATCTGCTCCTCCCTCATGGTTGTCCTCCACATGAGGTCCCTCAATTATACCCAAAACATTTTCTTCCATGAAACATGAAAGGTGTGATATTTTCAAATCATTTTGAAGTTGACAGATCTTCAACTTTGACTCTCTAAGGGATATATGTGTGCTCTTCAATAAGTCAATAGTGATCTCTAACTTATTAGTGAGCCTTTCTACTTCTTCTTCTTCCTTCTTGACTACACAGTGATACATTTCAGCCATTGTGAGGAGATGGTCTCTGTCAGACAGTAGGTTCATATAGCTCTCCTTCATCTTGGCCATTCCTTCTTTCAGTGCTATGCACTCCTCCACTAAGTATTCTCCTTCCATTTCTCCTCCAGAAGCTTTCCAACAACATCTAGCCACCAAGGCATTGTTGTCAACAAGGTTTTTCAAGGCTTCCTTAATATTTTCTCTGTCCTCCTTAAGTGGTCCACTCAAATGATGTGGCTCACAAAGAAGATCCTGGACCAATGTTTCTTCCTATAATAGCTGACATATAATACTACTTTTCTTGTGGCATGGATCCACAACACAAAACTCATTCTCATCAAACAAGTCAGCCTTTGAATTTTCTTCAAAATCACTTCCCTGGTGTGAAGTAGAGGGTATCTCTGAAGGCTGGAATGACATGTGATATTTACAAGGATCAGAAAGAATATCATGCCTTGGCATTTCAGCTTCATCATGCTGCAAGAGAGTCCAAAATTCTGAACTGTGCTCATCTCTCTGCATCAGATTTTTCTCCTTCAACTTTACTAGTTCACACCCGACTGGTGGGGGCTTGTCTTCCACTTCATTGGGAAGTTCTGATGATGTCTTTTCCTTCCCCCGTGCATCATATAGTTGTGGGTGTACATGGCTGCTGAAAAAATTAGACATGTTACTGTCCATGTTTTTTACCTTATCATCTTTTTGAAGGGATACTAAGGTGGCCTGCTCCTCCACCAATTTTCCTGGTTCACACCTAAGCGGTGTGGCCTTGTTTTATTCTTCACTCCGTGGCTCAGGATGCGACTGTAAATCTGATTTTTGTACCTCTTTTGGATCTGATCCAAAATATGTCTCACCACCCATACATGAGCGAAAACCTTGAGCAGTGATATGGATATCACCCACCCAAAAAATTGAAGTGCCTTCATCTTCGACTCCTTCACCTATGCAACCACCTTGTGCTGATTTGCACTTCACCTCATGGATATTTTCTTTTCCTTGATCACTTGAATAAATAAGTGAATCATGTCCTTTTTCCAGGATTGAGAATGGATTTGGGACCTTGTCCTCCTCTTCATCCTTCCCATCCAGATGGTTTGGACCAACCAACCCTTCTTCTTTTTCCTCATCAATACTTCCATTAGAAGCACTACATGTTTCTTCCTCTGGAAATTTTATGACCTTCTCCTTTGAAGGGTGGTTTGTCAGTGGCTCTTGATTTTCCAAGCAAGTTGATGAAACTTCATTCTCTAGAATAGTACTCCTGTCACCACTTTTGGAAGATCTACTAAAATTAAACCCAAACAATCTCATAATACTTGGACTAACATATGTCTTTGATGCATCTTCTCTTTTGGATTTTCTTTCTTCTTCCTTACTCACATAGTTGGAACATCTAGGTTCCTCTATGGATGATTTGCTAGCATTGAAATAATTCTCATCGACATCCTTGGGATCAAATCCAAATCTGAAATAAAAATAATCTTTGAAAGGAATAAATTTACAAATATTTTCCCCCAATGCAAGATACTCTTTGTAGTAATGGGGCAAGTTTTCACTTGCATCTATCATATTTGCTAAATCCTTCTTAGGATTATCCATTGATGGTTCAACCATTCTGTATTCATACTCCTCATTTTCACAAAAGTAAACATCATGGTCTCTTGACATTTGCAATCCATCATCAACATAGATCACCTCTTCTGCTTCAATCACTGGTAGCAACCTCATGGTTGCAATTTTGACTTACTGATCTGCAATGTTAATCAACAGAGAGCCTTATTTCCATAGGAGTGGAGGAAAGTGCTCTGATACCACTGTGATGTCCCAAGTCTGGTGTACAGACCCGAACACTCTCCAATTTTGTTAATTATATTAAAATTTCTGAACTTGAATTAATTTATACAATGACTTCTCTGACTAGGCAAATAAGGGGTTTATTCTAGGAAATTTTGCAGACAAAAGGAGTGAGCAGCAGGAAGCAACCAAAGAAAGTCATACATTGAATTTCCTCTCCCCTAACACATTTATATATGGTTCCATTTAGGGTTCAGAGTCCACACTGCGGAAACTTACTACCACGCTTCTGGGCAGCCAAACCGTGCAACTAAGGAGAGTAGTTCGGTCTGTTTCAACCAGGGGCTTATGGAAACTTGCAGAGGTTTATTCCAGAATTAATATAACATAAATAAATTATTTATATAGTTCATTGATGTTCTGGAAAGTTATAATAATTTTTGGGTGAATTTGGGATTTTTGGCAGTTTTGGCCAAGGAGAACCCTGCGCAGAGGAGGATGAAAAAGGGTGGTACGATCCAAACCAAAAATGGTTCTGGAGATTAATATGGGAATTTAGTCCTGTTACTGACCTACAGGAATTTACAGATCTCAGTTTGAGTTTACAGAGCCTATATTGCATCAATTTCAGTAAAACTAGTAATCTAGCTAGGGTCTTAAAAAGACTATTAAATCATCTTAAATTCAATTCTGTGAAACATGAGATTTATAAAAGAGATAAATATGGGTTATTTGAACATGAAAAATTATTTCAATCCCTTCCCCATCATGAAATATTCATTACAACACTCACATTCACTCAATTCCCCCATACACTGATAAAATAGGATATTTTAATGAAACTGAGATGATATTCTTCAGGGTCTGAGATATCTCGACCTGATAAATGTAATTTTCAGAATATACTGACACTAAAAAACAGAAATAAAATTATTTACTGACCATTACAAGAGGCTTCCAAAATTAAGGGGCAAGAGGCCCGAATCTTGACCAGCAAGGGGCTGTGAGCATAGGTGAAGCATGGGCTTCACTGGAGCTCAACCTAAACTTGATGGAGGCTGTAATAAATTCTGGAATAATATTCAATGGCTGACATTATCGCTCCATAAACCTGCAATAGATAGAAAGGCAGATGGAAGAGAAGGGAGGAGGGATTTGGGGATCGTCACCCAATGGTCTAAGGCACAACACTCAGAGAGTATGCTCACATAGCATAACCACAATGTAAAATCATCCAAACTGAGTCCATGGGGTTGAATTCACCTTTAATAATGTGTTGAGTGACCTTCTTAGCAAGTGAGGATCCAAGGTGACCTGTGAGAGAAAGTCAACCCTCAACAAACCCTAACCCTAGCCACATAGGCGCCTCCTTCGGGGAATTTAGCAAGTAGGACCATGTGAAATTATTTCCAAGTTCAAATCCTCCTTCATAATTAGAAACTGCACCCTCTCTAAGTCAAAATTTGCTTCTTTTGAGTTATGACACCTTTTTTTTCTTTTCCAGACTCATAAGGAAACTATTCTTTTCTTTGAAAACTTTCCTACTTTTCTCTGACTACTTTTCTGAGCTCCATAAGAGGTAGCTACGCCCTCCTTTGAAAAACTTGCCTGCTTTATCCTTGACTACTTTTTTCCTACTTTTTGGTACTTTCCTCTTTGTTTCCTATGATAGCTTTTGTCATAGTGTTTCCTGTTTCCTTCCTTGTCTAGTAGACTTTCCCAATGCACCCCACCTAACTAGGTAGCTTATTTACACCTCATTAATTAGCAATAATAATTAAAATGGAAAATAAAACTTAGATACATGCCTTAATTAATTATTACAAAATTTCCCTAGGGACCATGATTAATGTCAAATTGAGCCCCTCCTAGGAGTCCAGTATGGTCAACACTTTAATGGCCACTTTGAGGGGACATGACACCCTCTTTCGAAGGGTATCATTTTGGATCACACCAAGTATTTCTCTGAAGTACTCGAACTTCACTCTAGATAGAGGCTTGGTTAATACATCGGCTATTTGCCCATCTGTTGACACGTACTAGATCTTTACTACTCCTCTCTGCACCATATCCCTGATATAATGGAACTTGATCTCTATGTGCTTCGACTTGTCATGGAACATTTGGTTCTTTGACAGCTTCACACAACTCTGATTGTCGCAAAAGATACAAGTTGCTTCTAACTGGAGATCAAACAAATCAAATAGTAGTTTCTGTAGCCATACAGCCTCACACACAAGCCTAGTAAGCGGCAACAAACTCTGACTCAGTTTTACTTAGCGCCATGCAATACTGCTTCCTGCTAAACCAGAAGATCATGCCATATCCCAAACTAAAGCAACAACACAAAGTTCTCTTCCTATCAGTGGCGCTACCTGCCCAATCTGAATCTGCATAACCGTGCAGGTTAATCTTCTGATTCACATCGTACTTGAGCCCATAATCCATTGTACCCTTTAGGTACCTCAATACATGTTTTGCAACAACCAGGTGAATGTAATATACCGAAAGTGTATTATATTATTCCTTAGTTTATTTATTAATTATGTATGTAAAGTCAACATTAGCAGGGCACATTGTTTAAAGGCATCTCTTCATATATATATAAACTGCACAAATTTATTGTAAATATCACCAATTCATTAT
>LPNX010059182.1:266568-297527 GCA_001517045.1 Pseudotsuga menziesii
GAAGTTTTATATATATATAAAAGGTTGAGCACAGCTATCCTTACACAGTCTTAATCAAAACATTGCTCTGCTACAAAAGAGTTTACAGAGGCATACAAGCAAACTACAATAAAGAGGGATATTCTGACTTTTTTCCTGAGACTGAGGTTGCCCCTGTAGGGGTACTGTCTAACAAACTGTTTGTTCAGTAGTAAACAAAAATACATAATAAACCTATATAGATATCATCAAGACACAAAATTGCAAAAAAATGCCAAGAAAGAAAGGTATGTCACTTTTGAGCTTCATTGCCGAGGGTTGGCTTGCCAACCGAGGGTTCCTCCATCTGATGGTCTCCTGGGGTTTCCTGACAATGGCTTCCTTTCACCATTTTGGTTAGTTTTTCAATATCTTCCTTAAGATAGTCTACTTTTTCCATTAACTCATGCAAATCCCTCGTGTTGTCTTCAATTATCGAAGCATGACAATCCAATTGATTCAAGATGTACCTGGCATCGTTAGCAGCGTTTCATGTGCTCTTAACACTGGTTCCAACCATGTTGAAAACCCATTTCATTCTGCTTTGAATATATGCAAGTGTTGACTTGATTTCCTGTATGTCCTTGGAAGAGGCCATGTTATCTTTCTCCTGAATGTCCAACGAAGGCTACTGAGTTAATTCAGAACGACTAAAGGAAATTATACCTGAACCAAGCAATAACTAAGAAGGAAAGGCATGATCCTGTACTATCCATGATGGTGCAGACACTTCTTTCACTATATGGTGATGCGCCTCTCTATCAATTTGTGAGCTGAGTAAACCTGCAAAGCGAGAAATAAATTCTTCTTCCGGGGGAGCGATGAAAGGAGGGAACTTCTCCATATTTTGAGGGAGCCTAATATCATTCATGATGAGGATATATGCGATGCGTGTGAAGTGAAGGCTTGGGCTATCAATGATATGGAGGAAGAGACACATATTTATTTGAAGCTCGGAGCTAGCAAAACTTCTATGATGGACATGATGCATCGATGGACACGTGCTCTTAACCAGAGGGTGAGAAATGAAAGGGGGGCAGATAGTGAGGCCCCCTTAGAGTAAGGGTGTTAAGGAACATGTTTTTGAGAGACTTGGTCTCTAATTGAGACAATACCTATCTTATTTTTAACCCCTTTATTGGCCATTTTGTCAGCTAGACCGTTGTTCTGCCTTAGAATGTGGTAATAAGTAATATGAAGGTTGGAGCTCATTTTGATGATTCGTTTATGCAAGCGACTGTAGTTGATTTCCCCATCAATGCGACCATTCCTCATTTTCTGAATTATTTGTTTAGAGTCTCCGAAAACAATGATCATGTTGATGTTTTCTTTTTGGAGCAGATCAATTCCAAGAAAGAGAGCAAGCCCTTCGGCTTCGTTGTTGGTTTTTCATCCAATTCCTTAGGTGAAAGAAACTATTGGATTTACTCCAGGATCAAAGATAACCCCACCCACACCTGCCTCCCCTGGATAATAAATTATTATTAATAATAACTATTATTATTATATTTTTTTATTTTTCTTCCAAAAACTACTATTTTTTATAATAATAGTATTATTATTTTAAATAATAAATTATTATTATTATTATATATTATTTTTAAAAGTTGAATTTTTGTAAAATAAATAAATCATATCATTATTTTTATAGTGGAACTACCATGTTTCGGTCTTTCTACGAGATCATGTATGGCCAAAAACTGAGAAGAGATGAAAATTTTGAAGACATAAAAAGAAGCCAACTTGAAGAGATTGAAAACAAAAAAAAACACAGATCTTGAAGACAAAAAACAATCAATTGAAGAATTGAAAATGTTGATAATACAATGACGAGAAGAGGAATATAAGAAGCACGTAGATAGAGAAAATACATAGGCACATGAGTCCTACCCCTCAAGTGAGTTGAAGGAAGAATAAACATTTACACCATCTAAATTCTCATGCAAGGGAAAGAAAGAAGAAGCATTAGATGATATTGATCAGGTACAACCCAAGACTGCTTCAACACCTATGACAGAAGAAAGGTCTACGACCATAAAGGAAGAAGCTATTGAGACTCCCAATTTCTCAGATCAAGTAGAGCTGGAAACTATATCGACCCTCACAACAGAAGAAGGGACTATGACCATAAAGGAAGAAACTATTGCGAGTCCTGAGTTCTCAGGTCAAGTAAAGCTGGGAACTACATCTGCACTAACGACAGAAAAAGGGACTATGACCATAAAGGAAGAATCTATTGTGACTCCCGATTTATTGAATCAGGTAGAACTGGAATATGCATCGACCCTCACAACATAAGAAGGGACTACGACCATAAAGGAAGAAGCTATTGTGACTGTCAAATTCTCAGGACAAGTAGAGTTGGAAACTGCATCTGCACTCATGACAAAAGAAGGGACTACGACCATAAAGGGAGAATCTATTTCAACTCCTAAGTTCTCAAGTCAAGTAGAGTTGGGAACTGCATCTGCACTCACAACAGAAGAATCAACTGCGACTCCCAATTTCCTAAGTAAAGAGGAACAAGGTACATCGACAACTCCTAAATATTGCAAGTAGGGAAGAGTTTGAAGTCACTACTTCAACAAGAAAGGAAGGGAGGCCACACCTACTGCCTCCTTATATCCCTCCTCACAAAATATCCATGCCACTAGACTCCGGGAGGGATAAAAAAAGACACCCCAACTACAAACCTCAAAATATGATACTCGGTCAAAAATATGTACGTCTACTAGAATTTCGTTGTGGCTTCTTACAAGGTAGGGAAGTAAGGCACATTAATACACCAACTGAAAAATCTATAAAATAGTCTAGTGAAACTCTGGAACAAGGACTTGTTAAGGAAGACGATAACAAGGATGATGAAACACAAGAGGTAGAAGACAAGGATATGAAAAATCAAGATGATATTGGCAATCACAATGTCAATATCAATTGTAATGAAATTGACGATGTCGTAGATTGTAATGATAAAGCACAAAATATTGTTAAAAATGAAGTCAATGTTAACGACAATTATGAGATAATAGAAGTTGTAGAAGAATGCAATGATAAAAATAAAAGTGCCAAAGATGACCTTAATCATGATAACATAGAAGAAAGAAACCCATAAGATGTTGTAGCAAATGAAGAGATGAACATGTTACCAGTGGTTGCAAATCAAGATGTTGTAGAATCTCAATATCGAAAGGTTCCTAGGGACCAACTAAATATAAGCTTGTCAGACAAGGAAGTAAGTACATTATTAGTAGTTTCTGCTACATATAAGAAAACCATATCAAAGCATGCATAAATATCAGAAATCTACATGAAATTAGAAGATCAAAAGAACACCATCAGATTAGAAGCTTAGAAGAATAGTCCATATAGTTGTTATGTGTTTATCTACAGAATCATATGCATGAAAAAATTTGAATCTAAATGTGACCAATTATTTTAAGAACTTCTAAACTGTGGTACCATTATTCACAGCAAGACTTCTAGTTGAAGCATGCTTACAGAAGATTTGTGGGTGAATCTTTTTAGAGTGGGATGACTTGTAATATACAAAAAGTATATTATATTATTCGTTAGTTTAGTTATTAATTATTTATGTAAAAGTCACCATTAGAAGGACACATTGTTTAAAGATTTCTCTTCATATATATATATATATATATATATATATATATATATATATATATATATAATCCACGCAAATTAATTGTAAAGATCGCCAATTCAATATTAAACATATATATATTATCTATTATGATAATCATGTAAGGTTGTAGACTTACAATGAAGATGTCTTGGATTCACCAGGAACTGGCTCAGGGTGTTCACAACAAAGCATATTTATGGTCTCATATTCATCAGGTACATCAATGATCCAATCATCTGACAATACATCATGGCATCAACCGACTCTGATGAAGCATCACACAGAAGCTTCAAGTTCAGCCATAAGTGTGGTTGTCGCCTTGCAGTACAACATTCTAAATATATTCAGAATCTCCACTACATACTTTCCTTGACCAATGAAAATACCATCTGCACTCTACCACACCTCCATGCCTAAGAAGTAGTGCATCATCACTGGGTCTTTCATATTGAACTCAATAGCAAGTCTCTTATTTGCATCTTCAATGAGTTCATCCTCTCTTGTTAGGAACAGATCATTGACATATAGCAGGAGCATCACTGGTATTCCTCCTTCAACCTTGAAGTAAAGGTTGGAATCTGCTTTACTCTTAGTAAATCCTAGGCTCATCAGGAAGCTATCCATCCTGCCATACCATGTCCTGGGTTCTTGTTTCAATCCATACCATCTCTTCTTCAATTTCCACACATGAGTCTGCTTGTCATGTGTCTCGAACCGTAGTGGATGTTCTATGTACACTTCCTCCTTGACTACACCATTCAAGAATGTTGTCTTGATTTCCATCTGGTGTATCTTCCATCTCATAATTACAGCCAATGCAAGTATATATCTAATGGAAGTGTACCTTTCTATGGGGGAAAATGTCTCGTTGTATTCTATGCCTTCTTTTTGTGAGAATCCTTGTGCCATGAATCTTTTATTTTATTTTTGAATACTACCATCTGTAGCATGCTTGATCTTGTAGATCCACTTTGAAGTCATGGCATACTTCCTTTCTGGTCTCAAAACTATCTCCCAAACATAATTATCCATAATCAACTGATATTCCTTGATCATTCCATGCTTCCATTCTTTCTTTTCTGTATCCTCCTCATAATTGGAAGGTTCCTTATCAATGATGTCACAAAGTAGGTCACATATTTGTTGTAAGGTTTTGGTCTTTTCCTTTCTCTGTGCATCCCTTCTGGAGCACCATACCTTTCTCTATCTAGTATTATTTCCCGTTCCCATGTTGGTTTCCTCTTTTTGGAGTCCTTCTTGTGAAGTGTCTCTACAAGCTCTTATGGTTCTACCATGTCATGATCTCCATGGTCTTCTAAAATTTCCAATTACATTGTTGTATCTCGGACTCTTGTTCCTTTGGGTTCCTCGACCTCTTCAATAGGTATCCTTCTGGATATGGAGTATGTCAAGTCCTCATCAAAGGTTACATCTCTACTGATGTCGATCTTCTTGAATCCTTGGAAGTATATTCGACGGGCCTTTGATGTATCACTATATCATATGAATATTCCCTTCCTCCCAAAAGGATCTAGCTTGGTCCTCTTCTCCTTTGAGATATGTATGTACACTGGGAAGCCAAATATTCTGAGATGCCTGACTTTTGGTTTCTCTCCCGAGAAATCCTATTCAGGAGTCCTTTTTTCAAGTACTTGAGGAGGAGTATTGTTCTGCACATACACATTTTCCCTTGCTGCTTTTTTCCAAAGGTGCATTGGAAGATCCTGGTCTTGTAGAATTGCTTTATCTGCTTCCATTATGGTTCAGTTCTTTCGTTCCACAACACCATTCTATTAGAATTGTATGGAGTTCTCAACTCCTTCTTAAGCCCATACTCTCTGTAGATTTCCTTGAATTCTTTCAAGGTGAACTCTCCGCCATTGTCTGAACGTAAAGTCTTGATCTTCCTTTCAATGTGGTTCTAAACCAAGGATTTGAATTCCTTGAACTTAATGAATACTTATTTTTTCCCTTTCAAGAAATATATCCAAGTCTTATGTGAGAAATAATATATAAAGGAAACATTGTACACATACCCTCTTAATGAGATGGAAGACATGGGCCCACATAAATTTGAGTGTACTATCTCCATTATTCATTTAGCTTTACTTTCATTGTTGGGGAATGTCTTATTTGCATTCTTTCCTTGTGTACATCCTTTGCAAATGACTTCATGATTTGCCTATATTAAATGGAAGTCCTGAGAATTCTTTGCTTGAAATCAGTAGTGCTCTGTAATGCACATGTGCAACCCTTCGTTTCCATAGTTCTCTTGGTTCTATTGACTCATGAACCAATTCTTGTTTGGGATGTCCCTTTAGTTTGTACAAGCCTCCATCTTGTTCTCCAATCATTGTTGCATAATTTATTGTCTTTCCTTTAGGCCACATTATAACTTGGACATAAAAAAATGAAACTCCCATTCCCTTTGCATCTAGTGCAGAGATGGAGAGAAGATTCTTCTTCAATCCTAGAACATATAGCGCATCCTTCATCTTTAAAGATTTTCCAGAGTCTAACTTGTTTGAATCTTCTCCACTTCCTTTTATGAGGTATTGATAATCATCCCCAAGTTTCACCTTGTGAGGTGAATCATGCCCAGACATATTGATGAATGATTCCTTGTATCCCACCATGTGATTAGATGCCCCACTATCAACAAGACAATAATTGCTTCCATGTGAGATAGTGCACATGAGTGTTGATATTAGCACATACTTTTCATCAAAATCATCCTTCTCTCTTCTGAATCTTTTGTTTGTTGGTTCATCATCTTCAATGGTATGAGAATGATGCATGTTCTTTTTGTTGGGACAGTCTCTTGCAAAGGGCCCCTTTTCATCACAAATGTAGCATCGAATGTTGGAAGGATCTTTTCTGAACTTCCTTTGTTTCTTGTCCTTCTTCTTGTTGTGATGGTGGTTCTCCTTCTTCTTGTAGTTCTTTCTGGTGTGGGTTGTGAGAACTTGATCTTCAATTTCTCCCATATTCTCTTCTCTTGTTATGATCTTAGCTTCTTCTTTTGTGCATTCTTATCGGATTCGGTTGAAATGTATCAGCTTCCTTCTTACACATATCACTTGAATGAATGAATCCAATGATCTTGGGATGCCATTCAAGGTAGTCATCACAATATATCCTTCTTCTACATTATTTTCAACTGCTTCAAGTTATTCCTTGATTTCAATAACCCTTGTGAATTAGGACTCTATAGTTTCTGAGTTCTATATCTTCACATTCTTCAGTTGGTTCATCAATGTCATCTTCTGATTGTTGTTCTTTCCTTCTAACATCTTTGTCAAAGCATAAAATACTTCCTTTAGTGTCTTAAAGGATGGCACATGGGGGATGATATGATCCTTAATAGAATCTGCAATGATTCTCTTGGCCTTAACCAATTTCTTCTTATGAGTAGGCGCCTTAGCCTCATCTCCCTCTAGCTCTAGAACTTCTCCACTGATGTATTGATCCAAATCATTCTCTTCAAGGATTAGGGATATTATGTACTTCCATGCTCGGAAGTTATCAGCTCCTCCAAACTTGTCCTCAAGCTAAGTATGGTGATTCATATTCGAATGACAACCTCAAATGGAAATAAAAAAAATTTAGATCTTACCGATTTGAGGTGTCTGACCAATTTTAGGAGTTGGTTGACCTAGGTTTTGTTAGAGAAACCCTAATTTTCCAAACTTGGATTTTGGGAATTCTGTTTGGACATAAAGATGCACCTCCTTGAGTCAAGTTGCTCATCAAGGTAATTTTATGAATACTAATGTGGGAAGCCTCTGAAACTTGATGTCACTAGTGTTAGGATAAAAATGAAACTTCTTCAAATCTGATTTTGCTTCCACCAAAAGATGCACCCTTATAGGGAAATTTATCCTAGCCCTTTTTTCTTCATGATTTTTGGAAACAAGACCTTGAAATAGGAAGCCCTAGTTTCCGCTGCTACATAGTGCCTTATTTAGAGAGGCTTTGATACCATGTTAGTTTTTCTAATCTAATTAGCTTGATTAGGATCTTTATCTAAAGAATACCAAGCACAACAAGATACACAAGATAGAGCAGATACATAAGACACAAAGATTTTCATTGGGGAAACCATAAAGGAGAAAACCCCCAAACTTCCTCAAAATAGTTTCATCACAATTACTATATCATAAGGTGAACAAACCCAATAAGAAGAAGTCTTATGCAACTATCTCTCTCTCTCTCTCTCCTCATGCAAACTTGAGTTAGTGTGAGTATGTATAAATGATGGAGGGCGTATCCCTATTTATACTCTTCAAGTGACTAACCTAATGCATGACTGGGGTCGACCTCTTACCCTAACAAGGATGAATTCTCCTAGAGAGACTCCAAAAATCAATTACATGATGTTATACTGGGGACTATTGCCCCGACCTACAATAGAGGTTGTACCTCAAGGTCCATACACAATAATGACATCTCAAAAGGAGGCAAACACATCTTTGATGGGGGTAGAACAACATATAGTGATAATATACATCGTAATATCTTCCAAATTTACAAATACATCAGCATGATGGAGCGTTAGGTTATGGTGGCATTGCTTAAGTACAAGAAATATTTGGTAAGGGAGGACTGTAATGTCCTAAATTTTAGGGTTACCTATTCTGCAGTTGCGATAGCTTTTGATGCTATAATTAGTGAATAAAGGGATTCCCTATTAATTTCACTTATCCTATAAAAGTTGTTTAGCTCTAGAAAGATGAATAATAGAATGGTGTTTGGTATTGGGTGTTCCATAGTATTGTTTATCTCTAGAAAAGTGATTAATAACATGGTGGATGTTATTGATTGTTTCATGGTATTAACCATGGTATTAGAATCTAGAGAAAGTCTAAAAGAGGGGAAATTCCTCATTGGGGGGACATGTTGATTTTGACATTGAGTTCTTATGACAATATGGGGGGTTGTCTAGAATTTTTTTTAGGGTTTGGAAAAACCCTTCCATCCAAGGTATTCACTTGAATTGTATCTTTTGGTTTGGCATCATTTTATGAGAGTGACCAGTTAGTAGTAGAAAAGTTGTGGTATATTCCTAATGTTTTATTTGCTTATTGTGTGTTTTCAACTGCCATAGAATCCATTAGGGATTGTAATATGGGTGTCATACATAATAAAAATGCTAAGGATGTTTATCTTATTTTCTTATTCAAATCATTTGATGAAATATTTTATTGAATGCAAATTTGTTGAAGAAATTTATAGATCAACGTATTTGTAAAAATTTGCTTATATTTGTAGAGGGATACTACATAACTATATAGATAAAGTTACTTGGGTCCAGCTAACGATAAATTGTGTGTATGTGATGTAAGTATGCATAGATGTTATTTAAGTCCATTCACCCATCCTAATCATTCCCTATTGGGCATGAATGTCCACACCAATGCCCTAGAAACATGAAGTTGAATGATATTGAAAAAACATGATTATCATTAAAAAAAATTAAGAATGTTTCAACATGACACTATATACACCTATTTGTATGGATTCATACCTATGTGTTAGATCTTGGGATCCTTGGTGGATTGTCATCATGATGTGAAACTCTTATATCCCACTTATGCGCCAACATCACTACATCAACAACCCCCTATACCTTGACCTTTGTGTGACAACATCAAATGTAAACACCTAATTTAGTAAATACATACTATAATCATTGTTTCAAAATTGATGTATTTAACTAGAATTTGATTGAAATGAGGACCAAATTGTACCTCATCGACTATGCCATATACTATATGTGGAGATTTGGGCTCAAGAACTTGGGCCCAAAATTAGGCGGGGATTAGGGGCCATGTACAATGCTCTCTCCTCTATCCATGTGAATGGGGGAGATGTGAAGAAAGGATGAAACAAACAATTGAAAATATGTAAGCACATACAAAATTCATCTCGATTGAAACTTTTATAATTCAATCATACACTAATTAGGTCTCCTCCATTTATCATGTGTCGATGACAAACCGATTGTTCACTACTGCAAAGGTCATTAGATAACATAGACATCTACGTGTAATAAAAACAAAAGAATATTAATTAATGTGTTCACTCCACATGTATCAAGATGATCAATTGATGGCTACTAAAGATAATTTAAGCGTATTACATTTTACAAAACTATACCTCACTTATACAAGACAACATGTAGCTACCATACAACCAAAAATATTTATCTTGTGCATTGATAGTGTCACTACTACATTTGGGTACAAATTTTGACATTGTTTCCAATGTTTTGTTGTCACAAAAGCAATAGAATATAGAAAAATAAAGCATCATGATTTTTTCTACTCAAAAATGTTGGAATGTTTTTCATTGAAAAAATTGTTGATTTTTTGACAAAGGTTACTGCCA
Source organism: Pseudotsuga menziesii (assembly GCA_001517045.1). Lineage (NCBI taxonomy): Eukaryota > Viridiplantae > Streptophyta > Pinopsida > Pinales > Pinaceae > Pseudotsuga > Pseudotsuga menziesii. Next base: position 276,620 of record LPNX010059182.1, read on the forward strand.
CGTGTCATGGTCACATCCATTTTGTGCTCATTCTTTACATTGTAAAACCAACATTTTAGTGACACACTTTATCTCAAGATCAACAATTTATAGGCATAAAGGTAAAACTACAACTTCTTAGTTTTTTTCCTAAGTATTTAAGGTTGCGGTTTTTACTCTTGAAATTGAGTGATATGGTTGTAGCATTGTACTCACTTAATACGCACCGATTCTAAAATATAAAACCTAATTAATATGCATTTGTTTATGGGTTTTATCTAACCATCCCCATTTTAGGATTCCCAATTAGTACAATGGCCCCACTCACTTGCTATAAACAAGTTGGAAATTACAACTAACCCAATCCAATTTTAAATAATTATAGCGTACTACTTAAGAACAACCTGCTATAAATGAATGGGAAATTACAACAACTAACCCAATTGAATATTAAATCATTTATACCATACTACTCAAGAAAAACCAAAGTACACAAAGTAACATCTTTGAAAATAGGAGTTTTAAGTAATTATTCATTTATATACATAAATTAATAAATGTAAAGCAAAAAACTTGTTTGGTGAAAAAACAAATTGTTCATCTCAATGATAAAATATTGATTTATGATTATGAACAGAGGTTTGTTCTTTAAGATATAGGGAAATAACAAGTCTCTATTTCTAATGACCTAAAACTTAATAAACTAATTTTTTATATAGATCTACCATAAGTCTTTGTTGCAATTTGTACATATAGAACATCGAATAGTGTACATGATTGAAGTGGAAGCCATACCTATAATAGTTTCATATAATTACTACGCATAATGTGGGATTTATATTTGTAAAACAAATAACTTGAGTAATCACTCGTTGACACATTATATACGACTATAAATTTAAAATAAATAATTTAAAAAGCCTATGTGGTCGGTCCTTTTGGGATCTCAACCATGGCCACACATGCCACAAGCTACAATGGGCCATGGTTTCCCCTAGCTTTGGGCTCAACCATGACCACATAGTCCATGACCATTGTGGTATCTGGCTTATGTAGGAAAGCTAAAGCTCTAAGGGGCCAACCAAGGCCCCAATATTCAGGTAGGTCAACCTATTAGGGTTCATCCATGGTCATAAAGGTGACAACCTTCATGGCCTATGGCATGTGAAGCCATGGACGAAACCCAAGGGTTTGGCCATAACCCCTTACATGCCAGGTTGTCTCGACTATGGACCCTAAGGGGATTTTCCATTGTTTCCATGACCTCTTAAGATGGTGTCTATCCCTAAGGGTTCACTCTTCAAATACAAAAAAAAAGTCTGAAAAAAATATGAAGACAACATTAAAAAAAAATCATGTTAGTAAATAAATAAAGGATAGAGATCGTTTTTTTTAATTCTGAATCAATTTGGATATGAAAGACGAGCTATATACCAACTTATCTTAAAACATGAAACCTAGGCACCTGCAAAACAAAGAGGAATCCATCATAAACCTAAGGAGAAATGAAGGAAGTAGGGGATAACCCATAGCTTGAAGCCTTGGAACCATGCTAGAGAAAAAAGAACCCAAAAATATTCATGACTAAAAATAAATGAAATGAAGAGAGGGAGGGTTTTATATTTCCCTATTGGTTTTAATTAAATAATATTAGGGAGAGGTGGATGAAGTGAAAATTTTCCAACATTTTTTTTAATTTATTAATTTCAAATTATTTAAATTGGTCTAACATCACACATGCAAAATTATAACAGTGGAATGTCCTATTTCAAATGTAGTGAATGTATCATTGCAATTGTGATGATAGTCAAACGACAAAAAGAGCTATATATATATATACAATTCGATGGCTCTAGCATACCGAGTATCTCATTGATTTCCCATAACAAATTAGTTGCTCAAGAAACAAGGGGAGGTCTAAATTTCTCCCCAGTTAAATCAATTGAAATAGTTCCCAATGTAGTGCAAATGATGTCTACTATCATCCCCCTCGCCTCATCCCCAAATTACAATGGCTCTTCCAAATCCCAGGGTAAAATGATACTCCTCGTCAACAATGGTACCAATCTCAGAGGAGGTAGTATGGAAATAGGGTGTCTACAAGCCCATGGACATTCATAATTTCATTATATACTAGGACCATAAAACCATGGTGGTGTGACAATATAGTTAGGTTCCATGGAACCTCATCATGGTGGGGGGGGGGGGATTCCCCATGCTCCTCTAAACCTATCATAAAATAAACATGTTGCAACCTCAAACTTAGACTCTATGATTTTAAGTGGTTTCCCCCTTACATAACCCTAGGAGGGATCTCAAATAAAGTACCCTTCACATCACACCTAAATTTCACCACATCCCATTTATCTTTTCCCAGCATATCTCACCTCCCCATCTTGATAAAATCATGTCATAGGCCACTTTGTGGCTCTAACCTCTGATATAAATTGATCAATTGATCCACACTCTCTATCATCATTAACATAGATCTCCTGGAGGCACTATCGTGAGAAATAACATGGATCTCACTACAATACCAATTGTGTTGTCTAGTGATATTCTTGAGGGTGATATGTGTAATATCATTCTCCTATGGAGAGAAAGAGATGAAAAACAATCTTGTTTATTATGGGACTCTACGAGTTAGAAAAAATACATATACTTAAAAATATGTGTTTTCCTAGTGTGAATTCTAACTTTCAAAAATGAATATATTTGTAATTGAACAAGAATTTCCATACTTAGTACCTAGGTCTTGGACCTCATCGGTCTCCTTTGATGATTCATGGCTAATTTAGGATGGGATTGGTCCATTGTCTCTCCAACTCCCTCCACCATGAGTTTCACTAGGCAATGTCACCTCATGAATGGAAGGTGGGATCCTTGTGAAAGTAAAAACAAATATTATTCAACATGCTTATTATTCACCTATATGAATCAATTAAAACAAAATTATTTGTAACATATGTGTGTTCACTCATAGGTTGAAAGAGGCACAACTTTGGGATGTCTATAAGGATGATTTGAAGAATATCCAGAGCTCTATTTCTCATGACTAGAATATCCCCTCTTTGTAGAATTATTTGTGTGAAATAACCAAGATGAATTAGATAGAGGTAAAATATTTCATTGAGGAAGTAAAGTATGTAGTAGTGTTGTGTTCTTTTAGTGTGTTTATTTAGTTGGATTTTGTATTTAAGTTTTATGGTGGAAACCATTCCATATTATGCATACGTTATCCTATGGTCATTGTATTTTTAAATGTGTCAACACTTATTTATGTCATTTCACTTCATAGATTTATGATCTCTATTTCAAGATAAGGACAATCATTTTTCCCTGATGATTTATGATATGTAGTAGATTATTATTATTGATGTAATCATTTTTAAGCAGTAATACACATTTTTTTGTTTGTATGTAGATATCTCCCTCTCTGAGGTGAAAGGGGGATCAACATCCTTCTCATTAGTAAAGTAGAACTCATCTCCAATGCTAGAGACAAATAAAAAAGGTGAGGTAAGAAACAAGTGAGAACGATACTCAAAGGTGTGGTGAAGGAAAAATAGGATATTAGAGACAATGCTAAAAAAAGAAAATGAAGGTAAGGATATTTCCCCTTGAGGTAGGAAAGGGAAAATGCATAAGATACCCTATCCATTAACCACCATGCCTCTCATTGTAAGAGCGTTGGTGGAAGTGATATGATAATGATCAAACTTATTTTCCATTATATACAATGAGGATTTAGTTTCCATCGAAATTGTGGGGGATCATCGTACCCATCAATAGGGGTGATGATTATGACAATGATAATAGGATATCATGAAGATGAGGTAGGAGGTGTAGTGGGGATTTCTACCCTACTACTTGCAAAAGCACCAACCTTAGCTCATTCAAAGAATAAGGAAGAGTTCAATGATAACAAAAGAAACAAGACAACAACAATAATATGTTTAGGTTTTTTTCATATATATAATACTAACTAATGCAAGAAAAAACAATGAACACACCTTTCTTCTTAATTTGGGCCATCGTAGCCGTCCCAGGAAATGTTTCTGCAGATCCACGGTATTGGTCTCCAATCTCTTCCACAGCTAGTTATTGGATGGGGGAATGGATCCAAATGGGTACGGAGCAAGCTCAATGTACACCATGGGAATGGCATGGAAAAATATGGGAATAATGGAGAAAAGTGTATGATGTGACTGATGGAAAATGGCAAAAAGTGACCAAAATTGTGTTTCTAGAATGGCCAAAAAGTGTTTTGGGGGAGTCTTTCACGATGTATTTATAGGATGGTCCAAGGGTTTTTGACCCATGTTATTTTATTGTCCATGGTATTTATCTATGGTTTTTTTACCCGTTCTCATTTTTAGGGGTTTTGACCCTTTTTGGAGAGAGTGGGGATAAATCACAATAAATGCTCATCACCCCTTCATTTATGGGGAAGGAATAATGATGTTTTGGACCATTTTTAGTGGAAATACAATTGTAAAGGTCAAAATGGAGGAAATAGTGGTGGGGATATGATGTATGATTATGGTTTAGAACATAGAGAGCTAAGTGAACATTTTTTTTGTGTTAACAGATTTCCCCCTGATGTGTGAGGGCAGGAGCTCATCGTATGGCCGATAGACATCATAGGATCATGGGAAAATGGTGACAATAGAGGAGATTCTGGAGAGGACCGCGAAGGAGTGGAGTTTCCTTGTTCGAACTATGGTGGATTCTGGTTTTGTATTACTTATAAAAAATAGATAAGATACAAATAATGTGTGACATGTATATGGATGAGGAGGTCATACCCATGCTCGTAATAATGTCACAAAGAATAAATAATGGGGATCAAGGCTCAAAATATCGGAGCTGATCAATACATATACAAATGGTGATACATAATGGTGGCCTCAATGGGAGGCTAAATACAAATGTTGATCTGAAGAACTGATACATAGGAACAATGGAATTCTCATGGAATGCAATATCATCACAAATGATGCTCTATTAGATCTGGAGGGGTACATATATGTGTGGACTCAATGATCGAGAGTGAGGATCTCTATGGTACAATATGCAACATTAAGTACTGGATATATACGGAAGCATAACATTGGGGCTTCCGAACACTGTCACCAACGCAGCCCAAAAATCACAAGGGACATGAAACTATATGGGTCCCATAGTAGAATCACCAATGTGCTAGAGTCAGGTGATAACCGGGGTCTTTGACCAAATAATGAATGGACCAACACCCTGTATGAATCTCAATGGTGTGTTGATATAGCTGAATTAGAGCACGTGAGACACAACCAACTCGAAAGGAACTAATGACCCCTTTCAAGTGGCCCAAGGAACTCATCAATGAGGTGGATGAAACAAGGATACAGGGACCTCTAGGTCTATCCTATGGAATAGATGTGTTGACTTAGACAGAGGGAGACCTGCAACTAACAAGGCAATGTTGTTTCCTTGATTAGAAGCGCAAGGGGGATAACCAAAGATGTGGAACAATCAAGGGACTGGAACACTGAATGGGGAAGATAGGCAAGGGAGTATGGGGGACTCAAACTTCCTTTGTTCAAAGTATGAAAGCATGGATGACCTGGAAAAAAAGAAAATTGACTCATGGGAAAGGGATCATAGATATAAAACCAGGAAGATAAATGCAATGGGAAATATTGAGGTAGGTGACTGGAATAGTGATATACAGGGGATCCAAGGAAGACTCATTGCAGAGTACTCTGAACAAAGGTGACCCAATTGGGGAAAGTTGCCATAATGTGAGATCATATGTAGTGGTTCCTAGAGACACCATTTGGACCTTCTTCATAGTTTAAGGAGCACGAATAAGGGACAGAAGTAAGCTCGATATGGTACGATCTCACAGATTTTTAGCTAGCCCGAGAAGGTAAATGCTCGATGGTGTTTTCATTTTTAGAGAGTCTGAAAATAGGAAGAAGACTCCAGTATGGTATCTTTTTGTGAATAGTCCCCTAATCCTGAAAAGGATAAAAGTATGCAAAGAAGAGATCTCCCGATCTTTGGGGGAAGAGATACTTCTTTACCATAGTTATTCCAACCAGGCCAGAAAAGGTTAAACCTATACTGATTAGAAGGTCATTAAAATACTTTTACGAGCATGAATGAAACCAATTTTGTTCGATGATATTTTCTTGATGAGAGGGTTGGAAAAGAGCTTAAAGACAACCCATAATGAGCTTTTTTGTAAGATATGGTCCCAATGTCCGACAAAGCATAAAAGGATACAAAGGGAAACATTCATAGCTAGAAGGTGTTAGGGTGGACATTTTATTTTGATAGTCTACGTAGTCCGAAAAATTATATAAACGAGGCTACATAGACGCCCTTTCAAATACTTTAACGAGCGTGAAAGGATGCTAGCATGCTCAAAAATATTTTCATTCTTTCAGGAGTTAGAAAAGAGCTTAAAAGAAACTCCATAATGTTCAATCAAGCAAGGAGGAAGTGTTCAATGTATGGAAAGAGGTTATGTTTTGAACATGGTTGATAGGAATATCAGTGGAACACTTAATGGGGCCTCCTTGTGGGATGATGGATGGGGGTAAAATAAGGCCAACTGGGCGGATGGCTCATGAACATGCCAATACGTACAAGGGGTGATTCGCGTGGTGGCACATAAATCGAGGTGACTCCAGGAAATGGAACAAAGAAAGTAGGGAGGGAGGTGGTTTAATAGGTTGGTTCTTCTCCCAGGAGCTATTTTCACAGTGGTGGTAGCTTCATATCCTCATAGAGGACTATCTAGACATGGGCATGGACTACCGGGGAGATACGAAGATGCCTCGACCTTTAGTTTAGGCCTAGGTACCTGATGGCATGCTATCATAATGGTATCTAGATCATACATGTGATGAATACTGACAACATACTATGTGCATGTGTTGACGTGGGACCGCACCCTCCAGTGGGGTACCAGCGGTGCTGGGGTAGGGTGGATGTGTTAGATCCACCCACTCATGTGCAAATGATGCGATAGAGTGTTACAATGGACTCACTGCAGCTGGGACGTGGAGTGAGTACTGGAGGGGTTCATTGACTCGTGGTAAAAACGATGTAAAACAAGAAAGAAAAACTATGACACAAAGGTAATCATGGTGGGTTACTTCAGGCATAGAACCTCTTGAGGTAGAGCCCATTGTAGGGATTCTTCAAGAGGTGGTCGTCAAAGTCAGCAAGGATATATGCCCCTTACTGAGACATCGATGGATGACATATAGGCCATACCACATGGAATCAAACTTCGCTTTCCCTAACTTATCATTGGATTGATTATAGATGAGGGCAAGATATCCCTCTCTAAAGGTACGAGGGTGGACGTGGGAGTCATAATGGGACTTCGAACGAGTCTTAGCTGCTTCAATCATTTGGAGAGAAGCACGAAGGTCCTCATTGATCTTTTCAATCATAAGCAGGCATTGTTCTATGGTGAAGTATCGGGTAGAAGTTCAACGACAAGGCGGAGTGATGGAATCTAGCATTCAATGGGAATAATCGACTCCACAGCATGAAATGCATGAAATGGGGTAAAATCGGTGGGGGTTTCAAGGATCTCTTCGTCATCATGAAAATTGTGCCAAGATAAATCAGGGGGATCTTCCATGGTTGATGAGGAGGAAGGACTACTGGAAGTAGAGATCATGTAAATGGTGTTGGTGGTGTTCGAGGAAGAAGCCAGAGGGTGTATCTCCTCAAGGAAAGTAACATCGTACTCTTGTTTCCAAAGGTCACGAAGGAGTGACCGATACTCAAGAAAGCCTAGGAAATGGTGAGAATAATGACCATATAGGCCACAAACAACACAAGGGTGGTTGGTTCATAACGACTTTTTTTTAACCACTGGTGGATCTGGGATATTGACCATTGGGGTCTCGTTGGTATCAACTATAGTGTCCATGTAGCTACAAGGAGAGGTAAAGTTGGACATATATGTGTTACATGGCCTTGGACATCGCATAAAGAGAATGTAGGAGCAGGACGTGGATTTGTCGTCTCTTTCCTCACCTTGCCCTGAGCCTTCTTTCGAGGAGGAGGGGCTGGAGTAGAGACATGAGTAGTATTCGGTGGATTGGGAGGGAGGTGCGACATCGTCTCAATAGCTTGGACAGGAGTCAACACAACTTGTGGAGTCGATGGAATGGTAGGGGGGTCGAGGTACCACATAGGAATACCCAAAGTGAAACCAGGAAAGTTGAGAGTAACCAAGACAGGCTTGCTCACAATGTTAGATGGTGGAAAAAGGAAGGGAATCATGTGGCTTGGGAATGAACCCCAATAATTCCCTCAGGATTTTGGTCGGGGTTGTGACTGAGGTTGCGAGGAGGTCAGAAAGATACCAGAGGTGATGGTGCATAAGTATGATATAGTAGTCAACAAAGGAGGAGGTGGTAAGGAAAAAAAGGTCTCCATCATAGGAACATTGGAAAACAAGCCTAGGCCAACGATAGACATAGATGGTATGGGCACGTTGTCGATGGTAGTGTCGATAGCGGGAAGGACATGTTCCGATGTCGAAGACCCCTTCAGATCATAGTACGTCAGCTGGTCGATGGTCATGATCTTCCCATGATGAGGGAACATCAAGACTTGAAAGATGGTAGAGGTAACGAATCACATTGCACACATGTCACTACGTCCTAGGAGGAGGTTCTAATCAAGTTGGGAACTGACAACCTCAATGTGAATCGACACGATTTTTGTGGCTAACTCAACAAGGAAATTCGTGAAAAACCCTTGGGGTTGAGCAAAGAGGCCATCATAGCCATGAAGAGCAGTGGTGGAAGGTTGAAGGGTGGGGGATCCGAATTTTTTCCAAACAAAGGTTGACATAACATAGGTGGAATCCCCCTCATAAATGATGCATTGATGAATAACCAAATTCCAAATCATGACCGAAACTTGGAAGGCGACAGATGATGGAATACAGGGTTCTCCTTGATTCAGGTCAAAGGTGATCAACCTAGAATAAGAGGGATCGACGAAACCTAACGGTGATAACAAGGATTTACATTGAAAAGGACAAGTTTTGAGCACTTCCAGAGAATACATGGATGTGCGAGACTAGGGCAAGTCATCAACAATATTGTAGTTGAGCGCAGATTTTGCAGTGGCGTTGTTCGCGACACGACACAAAGGGAACAATGGGACTTTGGAAGTATCATCCATAGGAGGTCTCATAAAATGCAAAGACATGTCAGGAGTTGTGGAGGTAGATCCCACAGATGGGTCAACAGTTTCTGTGTTGGAACCATACTAGTTTCATCGAGTCTAGAGGTTGACATCAGACGATAATGTCATGAGGTGATGGACACCAGGATCAATGGGTAGAGCTACAGAAGTGGTTGTGGGATCTTGTGGGGCCAAAGGTTGGTTTGCAACCATTCCTTGGTTTGGAAGGGGGTTTTGGAGCACCATAGTTGTAGGACCCTGTGGAATTGGGTTTGGCTGAGCCAGAGCAGCCCCATTGGGGCAACATTGACTGTCATTTTGGAGTAAATGGTGGGTGTGATTCAAATGAGGACATTGATGAGTGTAATGGCATTAGGTGTTACAAATGGCACATAGATGGTACGGGGTTTGAAATTGTTATTGTTCGTAGGGTTGTCATGTTGGCCACCTCCTTGGTTTTGGTTGTTACCCCGATTTCTACCTCTCTTATTCCTTCCCTGCCCTTATTAGTTATTGGGGGTGGGTTGGTTAGGAAGGTTTTGTTGTGCATAGACCTGTCCTGTAGGGGCAGGAGGAGTCGGGGCCGAAGCCAAAGTGGGTTGCATAAGTGGTACGTAAAATACCGGAGTAGCTGGTGAGGTTGCAAAGCTGGCCGCTTGGCCAATACACGAATGTGTCGAACAAGTCGGTATATGAACGTGAGGGGCTAATGCAGGAGGCACATAAGATGGAGTGACTCCAGACTGAGTTGTTACACATGAATAATCAGGGGTGTAACTTGGTTGGACAACACTAGGGGTGTGACCAAAATGGGGTGGCATCACTGGAGATGCCAAATAAAAGTAAGGGTGTTGTGTAACAGGGCCGATGACTCCATCAGCATCATGGGATGCCCCGACGTATCTTGATGTGAGGAGCTGGCACAGTGAGAATTGGGGATTATAGTATACAAGTAACTGGATTGGGCGCATATAAATTGAATGATTGAGCCTTAAGGATGGCTTCTTCTTCGATTTGTGGGTGCTCAGATGCATCGTCCTTGGCAATGTGGGGGAGTAAGGTTTTGAGGAACCAATCTAGGAAGATCCTATCATCTAACTGGATCTTACACAAGATAAGATGACGACTCCATTCATGGATATGATCTATGATATGGGTAGATGTGTTCTATAGACAAGATAATAAGATTTCCACTCCCTTGTCATAACAGACGGGTAACTGGAAGTATTGAATGAACATCGAAGCTAATGAAGAGAATTTAGGGTAGGTAGCATAGGGCAATTCGATATACCACTTGGACGCAACACTAGTGAGTGTGCGTTGGAATAACCTCAATTGAATGGAATCATCCACTATGTTGTTAGATGAACACCATAGATGGAATGACATAATGTGATTTTGAGGATCCTCTCCCGCCTTACCCTCAAACTTAGGGATGTTTGAGAGAAGTTTGGCAGGAATAGGAGGCCATTGTGGGTTATGATGAATGGGGTCATTGGTCAACCGTACCAAATTAGGCAGGTTGAGGCTAGCCATAAAAGGTAGACTAGAATCAAGAATGGATCGAGAAGGGCCAGCAATGGTCCTGGTGGTGGCAGGAACGTAGTTCCCATGAGTAACTGGGGGTATATAAGGTTGACTATTGATAAGAGGAAAAGTCAATGGAATGGTAGGAATAGTCAAAACGGAAGTGGAAGGGACACTTCCCCAAGGTATAAACGGTGGAATGGTAGTGACCATGGTAGATGGAATGGGACCACCACTAGTGGGTAGCAAACCAACAATAGTGTGTGCAATGAGTAATGGCCCACTAGGACCAAGACCTGTCAATCTGGTGGAAGGGACACCCATAATGATGGGTGGAATGGATGTAATCCCACTACTAACCATCCCCCCTAAAAGAGATCAGGATGTGCACCAGCCATGGGGCTAGATGGCGCAGTGAACAAGGTGGGTTCAGAATGATATGAATCTGAATCAAACTTGGAGGCTGTGTGTGGCTCTGAAGGCCCGTGAACGATGTCGAATATGGATCTGATGGTGACAGTTCAAGGAACTGAACTGGGGAGTATGCCCCCTAAGACTATGCAAGTAACGTGGTGTAGCTATGATGACGTGATGGAGTGTTGTGTAATGAATGAAAACTAAAGAGTATCAATCGTAGGCTCAAAAAACCAAATACAACTAAGTGTGTAGAAGGAGAGCGTATGAAATGGAAGCTCACAGGTCAACAACAATATCTAAAACCGAACTGCGACAACGGGTCACAACAAGGCGAGTCTACAACAAAATGGATAGAAATATAGCAAGCAACACTACCTATAAAATAAAATGATGCACTAATATATGGGATAAAAGTGAAAGCAAACTCCTAACTACAAGCTGTAATCTCCTCACATATCCTATCCTCGGCAGGGTGATGAAATCCTACTCAGACAATATGAAATGGAAGAACAATATAGGCTAAGAGAATCCCACTACCGAGAAGGAACTATGGGTAAAATATCCCTATAAGAATGGAAACTAGGCTACCTCGTTCATGACACGTCTGGTTGGTTTACTGGCACTCAAGCCCTTTGTCCCATGACCCCCGGCTGGGTGATATGTGGATGACTGCTAAGGGTTATCCTTTGGTGAAAGATGGAGTGTGGTATTACACCTTGACTTCTGGAACCCCTTCATTTGCGTCTTACTCTTGCAGAGCAAGGGGCTCCTGACAAACTGGTCATGGTCGTGTCAACAGGTACAAGAGGATTTTGGTCCCATAATGGAAAACAACTACATCTCGAGATGTAAGTGACAGAGGGATGTTGTTTGGATGCCTATCCCCAAAGTCCTAAATTAGCTACAATATTGTTTTTTCCTCAAATGAGGTTACAATGTTGGTTGTATTAAGTTAATTTAAGTCTTTTTTGGGTTCATGAACCAAGCATTTTCACTTGTATGGTGTAAGATGTGTGCAACTGATGTGTATACAAACCCCAAAAATCCATGAAGAATATATAGCAATTTCATTGCCGAGATGCAAATATAATGCAGATAAAAAATAGTAAAGAACAGTAAATATGTTGCAAAATAAAGTTTTCTTCCAGAAATAAACTGTACTTGAAGTAAATGAGCAGTAAAAGGAACTAATCAAATGTAGGAAACATACATGGGGTCTCAACCACAAAGATCGACTATAACAGCTCACAAGCCAAGTAAGTGGGATCTCAAAACATACCAAGGGGCTGCAAAAGATAAGATGTGGACACAAACAGGTCATAAAAGGGTTTAACATAGACAGGGGGTCTGAAACAGGGACCTAAAGCACAAAAATAGACTGAAAAACTACAGGTCACACCCTTCAACAAAACAAGCATGATCGGGGTCCCACGGAATAGAGAAATAGCCGCGATATGGGCAGAAAAAAAGGTGACATATCCAAGTTGCATAAAACAGAGGATTAAGCATAGAAATTCGCTCAAAACCAAGTCACAGTATCAAGTGGGTTCGCTCCGACAGTCAGGACAGGAGCGATATGGGTTTTTGAGCCAGGTCGCTCTTATCGGGACAAAAGGGGTGACATGGGTTGCGCTTATCAAGAAAAAAGGTGCGATTGGATCACAGCTTTCGACCAAATAGGTGCGACTCGACCCAAATGAATTTGTTTTTGAAAAACAGACTGTCAGCTAGGGCCAAGGGGCAGGCACTGATGCAATACTGGTTTGGATCTGCAGCGAGGGGGTCAGTTCTGTGACGGTTAAGGGAAGAAAAGGAGAACAAATAAATAGAAAAACTTGCAAAAACAAAGATCGGTATGAATTGACTGAGTGGAGTCGCCAAAACTGTAGCGGGTATTTCTCCCCTATTACGTGCAAAAGCACCAACCTTAGCTCGTCCAAATCATAAGGAAGAGTTCAATGATAATAAAAGAAACAAGACAATAACAATAATATTTTTAGGGTTTTTTCACATATATACTACTAAATAATGCAAGAAATAACAATGAACACACCTTTCTTTTTAACTTGGACCACCGTAGCCGTCCTAGGAAATGGTCCCGTAGCTCCACGGTTTTGGTCTCTAGTCTCTTCCACGGCTAGTTGTCAGATGAGGGAATGGATCCAAATGGGTACAGAACAAGCTCAACGCACACCGTGGGAATGGCATGGCAGAATATGGGAATAATGGAGAAAATTGTATGATGTGACTAATGGCAAATGGAAAAAATTGACCAAAAGTGTGTTTCTAGAATGGCCAAAAAGTGTTTTGGGGGAGTCCTTCACAATGTATGTATAGGATGGTCCAATGGTTTTTGACCGATGGTAATGACCCATGGTATTTTATTGTCCATGGTATTTATCTATGGTTTTTTAACCCATCCTCACTTTTAGGGTTTTTGACCCTTTTTTGGAGAGAGTGGGGATAAATCACAATAAAAGCTCATCACCCCTTCATCTATGGGGAAGGAATAATGATGTTTTGGACCTTTTTAGTGGAATCACAATTGTGAAGGTCAAAATGGAGTAAATCATGGTGGGAATATGATGTATGACTATGGTTTATACTGTAGAGAGCTAAGTGGACAATTTTTTGTGTTAACAGGAGGGAGGTGACCCAAGCTCGTGAACTAGAGGAACCTCACTCTCATAAGGGATAGGAATGAAAACCAACATGATAAACAAGGGAATGATGATGTCATGACACCCTAACCATTGGAAGGGGTGAATTCAAGATCAATTCTAATGATCAGGGATGATTTTAGGGGCGAATTATAGCCCAATGGCGAATTTTAAGGGTTACCGAAAAAAAGGTGGGCAAATTTTTATATTAAAATGTTATTATTTTATTTAATATATTCGCCCATTATTTATTTTGTATATAGCTATGCCAAGGTAAATTGCATTCATCCCGATTTAGGGAAAATCTAGAAAAATAATATTAGCCCACGAAATTATTTATTTTTGCCCACATTCGCTTGAATTTTTCCGTCTACCAGGAGATATTTGCCCAAATTCGCCCAATTTTTTCCGATTGGGAGGAGAAATGAAGATTGTTCACCAGATTTATGGATAATAGTTTGAAAAATTGGTATTTCTCCCAGGCTTTATGGATAATACGATTAAAAAATTTCTATTTCGTCAAGATTTATGAATATTTTTGTAAACTGGTATTACTTCCACCTCGATTGGGGTAAATTGGACATAGTTCATCCTAGATTTGGATTTGTGGACAATTAATTGAGTAAAATGTGGAGATTTAATCAATTGGGGAAGTTTTTTCACTGGATTTGGTCCATAAATTTAGTCAAGTGAGGAATTTTTTTACCTATATAATGGTGCAAGAGTCAAGACTCAGGCTCAACATCAAGCTTGATTTCTATTGCAAATCGGTATTTACATTGGTTGTCAGGCTGAGTGGATTCGTGGGAAGCAATTTCAGAAAGTTTCTTCTATCTGCACCGTGCAGGCTTTTTACAGGTTAGTTTCTTGAATCTTCTTTTATTTGCAGGCTTTTTACAGGTTAGTTGCTGTGAGCACTCAACCTTATTGGTAGACCATAGCTTGATGGGATTTTCCAAATTGGAATCTGGATATTATTCTTTGGCACTCTATTGGTTTTAACTTTTATTCTGGGTGTAAGTTATAGTAATCAAGAGCCATGGATCTCATTAGCAATTATTTTCCAGGGCACATGGTACAGATTCATAGATTTCTTCACTTTTCCTTCTATTTTTCTTTTCAAGTATATTCACTTTTCAATTCCACGATTTATTCAAAGGAACAACTGGAAAAAAATCTTCTGGTTTTCCACCTCGGGAATCGGTGAGTTCTCTTTTGTTGAGCGATATCGAATGGCCTAGTTTCTCCTTTTAGATTATTATAGCTTTAGTTTTCTTGACGCTGGAAAATCCTGCCGATCTTATAAGTGGAAAATCAAGCAAATCTCTATCTTTTTTATGGACCTTTATATGTTTGCGATGGGTGACCTGTTTAGTGTGAAAGTTGTACGGTGATGGGGGTTGATCAGTCAGACGGGGCACAGTGAGCGTATCCGCTCACCAGCTTGCGAGAGATGCGCCCACTAAGTAAGTAGCACTTTCCCCATTCCTGCTGCGATAATCACTGGACTGGGATTGGCGTAATTACAATTCTTTCGAGCTATATTTATTATTATGTCTTCATAGTCCAGCAAACCAAATACTAATGGCAACATGGCATGAGAATGGAAACTGAGACTTGCAGTAGTGCAGTAGACAATTTCATCATCTTTAGTGTCGCACCACATGTGCTTGTTCAAGCCTTCCCAAAGCTATTATGCAAAAGGGGATTTGAGAATAAGTCGTTCCAGTCATATTTAGCAAAGTTCTTCCACTGCAGCCAAATGTTTATGCTATTTCACAAAACTGTATGTTTTGATGGAAACCCCCCAAATATCTAATTTATTATTATTATTATTATTATTTTCCCATCTTAATCTTCTAGAGGGAATCTATTTTGTGCAACATTTAACTGCAGCATTCTACAGAGATATGCTAGGCCATGCTGAAAACAATGTGTAAATGGAATAATCAATTTGAAGATAATTTCATGATGATCAGCCCATAGAAGTGTTTTACACAACAGCCAGTGCAAGCCCAGAGTTTGACAATGAAGCATTGCAAATGCTTTAAGCCATAAAGATTCCTTGGATTTGGACTTTTGCCAGCGTTAAGATCAGGGTTTGGAAATTGACATCCCTCCAACCAGTTTTAACTTTTACCCAGCAATGCCCTTCACAAGATGCAGTTGTATAGAAGCACTCTCTAAATCTCTTGACCATCCTCAACTAAAACACATGTTTTGTACACAATGCCTGAGCTTAATGTAATGACCCTATATCCCTAGACCACCCCATTCCTCAAGGCTACATCAAAGCCCCCAACTAATCCGATGGAAGCCTTTGTTTCCCTGTAGGCCAACTAGTGAGGAATGTCTTCCTATGCCAGCAGATACTAGATAGCACTTCATTTTTACCAACTAGAATTTCGATGAACATTTGGATCCATTCCATGGTATTATCAATTGACACTTTTTCCTCCAAAATAATAAGAAAAGAGTTGTAAAAAAATTTCCCATTCACCATTTGTCCAATGCCAATCCCCAGGGAGGAATACCTTTAATCCATCCTAAAGCATTCTGATCGTGGAGGTAACTCAAATCCTCTGTGGCCAACTCATCTAGAGCATGGGCCAGGGGTGGGCCTTGCCTAGTTAGTCTAAACAAGATAATTTCCTTAGATTTGGCTTGATTTACATGAAGTTTTCAACAAGAAAATGTCTGCAACCCAAACAAAACATTGCCCAAAGCATAGTGCCTACAAATAGCCAAAATGAAAGGTCACTCAACATTTTCATTAGCTTTCTCAAATTCAAGATTGACGGAAAGGGCCTTTAAGACAAGGCATCAGTCCATTCCATACCCCTCCCAAACTGACGCTATATTGTCTAGGATAAAACTTCCTCAAATTCAATATTGACGGAAAGGGTCTTCAAGACAAGGCATCAGTCCATTCCGTACCCCTCCCAAACTGATGCTACATTGTCTAGGATAAAACTTCCTCTGATGAACCCTATTTATTTTAGCCCAATGACTCAAGGTAAGATATAATAGAGTCGCAGGGATAGAGCCTTGTCCAAGATCTTATAGGACACACTGAGGAGGGTGATTGGCTTACAACTTGTAATTAGTTCTAGGTCACTAGCCTTGGGGATAAATTTGATAAAGCTTCTATTAATGAGAGACCTTAAAACCTTCTCCAAACTACCTCTATGTAAACACTAAGTAGGTCAGGGACAACAAAATTCCATGTGAATTTTGAGGAGAATCATTGGCTTACAACTTGTAATCAATTATAAACCATTGGCCTTGGGGATAAATTTGATAAAGCTTCTATTAATGAGAAACCTTACAGATCTTTTCCATACCATCTCTTGGTAAACACTAAGCAAATTGTGCCGAACAATATCATGTGGATTTTGAGGAGAGATTGGCTTACAAGTTATAATTAGTTCTAGGGCACTAGCATTGGGGATAAATTTGATAAAGCCTCTATTAATGAGACGCTAGAGACCTTTTTTAGACTACCCCCTGGTCCACATTGAGTAGGTTGGGCCCAACAAAATCCGAGGTGGATTTAAAATTCACATGGGAAATAATCCATCCTAGGAGACTTATAATCAAGCATCACCATCAAAGGTTTGGTTAATTTTGGTAAGGTCAACTCCTAGTCATATATTCTTTCTTGCTTCAGGGAAACTTTACAAGGGACAAGGTCAATGCATGTTTGCATGGCCACCCACTATGCATCTATAATTTATATCTTGAAGCTAAAAAACTCTATGGTAATGCTCAACAAATTTGCACTCAGTCCCCTCTTGGCTAGTTACCCTCCCTAGCGACTTCTTTAGGGATCCAATCCTTCCAAAATCCTCCTTAATAACAAGCATTTTTTATAAGGCCTTAGTGGGATGGTCCTTAGTTTTAAGCCAATGGAGTCGAAAGTGAATTTGAGCACGCTAGGCTTGCTAAATATCATCCACCTTCAAGAAGTGCTTGAGCTTGGTGACTCACAATATTAGAGTTGTGCCATAGGAAATGAATTAAAGCCCTTGAGATTCTTCTTTGAATTCTTCCTTAGTTGTTTTGTGGCATTAGTGCTGCACCACTACTAGCTAGCAACCAAACTCTCACAACAATGTTGTAATTTTACCTTTATGGCATTGTTCCACTTTTCAATTGAACTTGTCCTCTCCCTGCGGTCTGGGTAGTAGGGTCAAAATCCACATAATGACTTAGATCCTAGCTGATTGTTGCAAATGGGAGATGTTAAGCGAGTACATAGAATTTCACAATCTCATCTTAGTTGGTCCCCAAGATATCCAGAACACAATGGCTTGGAGGTCAGAACGAGTAACTTTTCCTAGCACTTGCGCTAGTCTGCCACCATCGTAAGAGGAAAACAAAGTGTTATGTTTCAAAGGCATGGCTATGTCAAGACATTTCATAACTTTCTCAGAGCTGACCCTAATACTGGACCAAGTGAACCACAACTTAGGTGAGTCTCCTTTTTAGTGCTTGTTGGGGTAGTAGTGTCTAAGTCTAGCCTTAACGCCATTCCATGTTGTATATTCCTGTTAGGGCATGCAGACAAGGTTAACCCCAATTTTATCATCGTGAGAGTCCACATTGTTATTGTCACCATATAAATCCAATCAAATTCTGAGAGGTACTTAGCTAGCTAGCTCCACAAAATTGTAATGTTCTTTGCTTCAATAGGGGTATACAATGGAAAGAACAAGGACCCTACCATTAAGAAAAAGGAGCACCCGCACCAATATAGTAGAGGGGTCAATTCCATGATCAATTATACAAGACGATAACTTAGGAGAGATAAGATTTGTTTCCCCCCTCACCCTTCCTCTTGCAAGTTGAAACATAGCTGCACCAAGACAAATATAATCCAAGGTATCATTTAATATAAAAGCAATCACTTTCACTTCTTGCAAACACAAATTATTCAAATTCAATGCCAATCTAGTAGAGGGGTCAATGCCATGATTAATTATACAAGACGATAACTTAGAAGAGATAAGAGTTGTTTCCCCCCCCACCCTTCCTCATGCAAGTTGAAACATAGCTGCACCAAGACAAATATAATCCAAGGTATCATTTAATATAAAAACAATCACTTTCACTTCTTGCAAACACAAAATATTCAAATTCGAAGCTAACAAGTGAACTCTATGAACCATGGTTTTCCTGACTGGGTCTAGAAGACCCCTCACATTCCTTGATACAACCTTATTTGAGAAATTTCCACAAAGATGTCCATCTCCTTCCCCTGCTTACTGCTTAACACTTGGTAAGATATTTTAGTGACAAAATTATTTTCCTTCATTTCCTGCATTACCCACCTATCTAGGATATTTTTCTTAGGTCTTCTCTTCCCATCTTCAGTACCATCACTGAATTGCTTATTGAGCCTCAAAGGAGGAGAGACCGGACCCTTTAGCTACTCCCTCATAGGAGGAATTAGCATGAGTGGAGCCAGCAGGTTTCTTATTCATGGTTGTGTCTATAGGCTTGGATGGAGTTGACCCAAAAATGACCAAGCTATCAAGTGAACCCTTGGGAGCCAAATTGCCTTCATTTCCCTCTTCTACCTATTGCATCCATTCTCTACCTTCAATAGAGGTCGAATCCTTTTGGGTCAGGGAAGTTAGAGTAGCAATCGTGGGGTATCAGAAGAGGCAACTTTAGTTAGCAAGGGATAATCCCGAATCCTACATTCAGGACTTTGGCAATGAAAACAAGTATTTAGAAGGTTGATATACTAAATGACTTGATGGATGATTTTTGGGTTTACTTTGATAAAAATCTGCTCACAAAGGCCCTGGGACAAGATAAATCGAATGGAGACATGTTTTTGAGGTCGAGGGTTAAATAAATACTAGGGCTTGTGGCAAATAAATTGCCCAAAGGGAGTCAAGAATATGCTAGAGGAAGTTGGGTCCCACTATTGCATAAGGAGGAATGGGAAGTAAATCTATATAGAACAATAATGTTGAGCATCTTCATTAACTGGAAAATAATCATTCCATCTAGATAATACCACATGGGTATTCCAAGACATCTAGGGCCCACGCATGGCCACTTAAGAGGTATGATTCTCCTCTTTGAAAGAGAACTAGTAGAGTCATTTTTTCAGGCATGATTCTTCTCTTTGAAAGAGTAGTAACAGAGGCCTTTTGGCAGGCATGATTCTCCTCTTTGAAATAATAGTAGCAGAGGCCTTTTGTCAGGTTCCCAGTAGCTGTAAAAATACAATGGTATGGCTCCCAAGCCTCTTTGACCTAGACCCTAATAACACATTCAAGGGGGATTCTACCTACAAAATATCCTAAGAGGTCTCGACACATTGGACTTGAGACAATAACATATTCATTGATAGAAATTTCAACAAAGATTTCATCAGCGGGGATTCTCAATTTCTCGTGATAAAATTCTAGTTCAAACTTGTGAAGGCCAACGACACCATTGCTGATCCTCGTGTTGGATTCAATAGGAAATTCTTGCAACGCTTGCAGATAAATATCAGGGGCGGGGTGGCTGTATGTCCCCTTCAAGCCTTATGATAGCTGAGCGAGGGCCTGTAGGCCAAATCACAGCAATAAAACATGTTAAATTCAACAAAACGCTAATTAGATGGCCAGGACACACAATCTTACAGGATTGCATTGATACCTCCTTCTATATAGATCAAAATAGTCAATAAAAAAAAAAACTTACCATATAAATAAATTTTGTTGAATATTTCTGCAATGTCGTTTGCTGTCTTGTTTTTGAGTTTCTATAATAGTTGTCGCAGTACGCTAAATTATTGTTTTTCCTAGTAAATCTATTGCTTCCGTAGATGAATCTACTGTTGTTACATATAAATCTACTTCTTTTAAAATATTGTTTTTATTAACTTATTTCAAGTAGATTTTATCCATCCTAGAGATCAGTTTGTTGTGACAGAGAAATTAGTTTATTGTTGATCGATTTGATTGAGTAGGACCTGGCTTCTTACAAAAATATTAATTCATATGCTAGTACAGTCCTTGGGTTCATAACAATTGGGCTCATAAAAACGGTATTAGAGCACTCTCTTGGCCTCGTGGCTGGACTTCAGCAATGGCATCATTTTCAGCCAC
>LPNX010059182.1:304887-326924 GCA_001517045.1 Pseudotsuga menziesii
AAATGAGTTCTACAAAGCTAAGCGAAGAGAAAAATGGTCTATACACTAGGTTCCTATGAATTGATTGTAGGATATCTATTAGCACGAGACCAAAATTCATCTAATGCAATAATCAATTGGCATAATTACAATGCATAATTGTATTAGCCTCCAGTGACAAATATTCTTCCAGAAGACTGTCATTATCAACCAAAGATCTTGTGAGGTTGTTTGTACTCCATTGATGGTACTGATTCTCTATTGTTTAATTCCTGTATATTGTTGACGTTGTTGCTTTGCTTTTTTTTTGAGCTCGGTCATAGTCTTGATCGGGCTGCTAAACCTTACTAAACCTTACTAAACCTTCCTAGGCTGATATGTGACTGTATTGATGATTCTATCTTGGGTCGTGACATTTGTGACCTTGCTTGACCTTGTGGGCTATTGTAGATAGGGCCGTGACTTTTTGGGCTTCTATATATGTCTTGTGAACCTTGTGGGCTTCTAGATCTGAACCATGAACACTTGTTAAATTGTTAAACTCATATGTGACTGTTTAAAGGATGTTTGGATTAAGTTGTGATCATTGTGAGACCTCTAAGTTTGAACCGTAAATTTCCTAAGGTCTATTCATCCTATTAGAAAGGGATGCAATTTTTTTAGGCCTGTTTGGAGTAGGATATCACTGCTGGTTGTTTTGACATGTTGATATAGGTCTGTAATAATGAATTAGTAGCTTCATAATAGTGATAGATCATATCTAAAGCAGTCCCAAACTGATGTGTGTTCAAGTGGTGGTAGGGGGGTTGATTTTTTATGGGATTGAGACTCCCTGACCATTTGTTGGATGGACAGGATGAATTTGTCTCTCGTCTGTTGTTCTCAGAGTCCCTATCCTCTTTGTTCCTCATTTTTGGTCTATCAGTTCAATTATTATGGAGTCCTAAAGAATGCCAAACAAAACCCGAACCACAATTCATCGATAGTCTAGTATCTTGTGATTTTTCTTAGACTGTGTATTTCAATGACTGTCAAGGTCATACCTGCTTCAATTTATAAGGTATTCATCTATTATGATGGATCTAGATAGAAACGGGAGATAACGTACTTGTTATGTTGAGTTGGTACTTTTATAAGTATATCTAAAAGCTAAAAGCTAACAATACAAAGTGGGATCCCAAAAGTAGCTCCTATAAAAAGCTAAAAGCATAACTCAAACCTAACCCCAACTCTATATATGAATTTGAGGTTATGTTTAGGTAAAAATAGATTCTACATTATACTTTTTTGTTGTAACATTGATGATTTGAGCTACATTACCTTCATGCAGCTTATTTTAAGATTGATGATTTGATATCTATCTCTTACATTGTCTCTTTCTTGTATCTGATAGGAAATGACGCTGGAATTTGAGAAAGCTAAGCCAAGGAGCTATCTCTTCACATAGATAGTTTCCTAACATTAAATGCTAAATAACTAATTTGACAACACTTTCGCTAAGAAAGAATGGGCTCATTCAAGTACATGAAACCATGTTGGTGTTTAGCACAAATATCTTGACAAATTTTTATGGTTTGTTTATTGCTTTTGTTTGAAGCATTTTGTCGATTTTTGAAGTTTGTGTGTATTTTGGTTAAATATTGTGTTAATTCCTTTGAATGATTCTAGTTCTCATTCGATGCTTGATTTAACCCTTTGTTGTAGCTTGAATCAAGGTTTGGTTTAGGATTTGAGAAAAAGATTCTTTTATTAATTTTTAGTTGCATGAATTAATTTTCTTCAATTTTTCAATTATTTTACACTGACTGTATATTTTCTTTGTAAATACTTATCGTTATTCAAAAAAATAAACGAGCTCTACATATCTAAGCGAAGAAAAAAATGGTCTATGCACTAGGTTCCTATGCATTGATTGTAGGATACCTATTGGCACAAGACCAACATTCATCTAATGCAATAGTCAATTGGCAAGATCGAGCATAATGTATGATTCTATGAGTTTATCAGTTTGTTTATATTCAGGTCCCCACATGTCCGTTGGACCATTAAGGGACGAGATAACAAGTGGAGTCCCCACTTGCCCTGAATCTAGTCAGTACAGTTTTGTTTCACTGAGACCCTTCCTGTTGTGACTTGTGAGTCTACATGTTCTGTTGTTGATGATGTGATTCATGTTATTTGACTAATGTTGTTATTCTTTTATTTTGACAATATTATATAAATCAGTGAAAGATTCACCAGTTTTTACAATTTTTTATAATGAAGTTAAATATTCGCCAAGTTTTTACAACATTATATAATAAAATGAAAGATTCGCCAAAATTTTACAACATTATATAATAAAATAAAATATTCGCCAAATTTTTTATATATACATATTATATTATTGATAAAATCACCTTCAACTTTGCCTATATATCGAAAGGATTCGCCCAATTTTTATACATATAATTCTAGGGGGGGTTCTTAAAATCATCCCTGCTAATGATATCTAATGAAGGTGGGCCAGTAAATAAGAGCACAATTAACCCCTTCCCTTATAACAAGGGAGTAAGGAGATTAGATAAATTGGACAAAACAAAAGGAGGAAGGTAGTTTGTGATTCCATGCATTATCTAGTACCAATTCAATAGAAAAAAGAGGCCAGTAGTATAAAATTGAAAGTACAAAGAAATTGATGGCTAATGACACTTTGTTTTATAGTATAGGGTGAACATATGATAGGATACCCAAACTAGGTAATGAAACCAAAATTGAGGAAAAGTATCACAATGATTGATCTCTAAGGAATACATCAAGTAGGATAAAATGTTGTATAATATATGAGAGGAAGGGGTGACATGAAAAATTATGAATATTGACTAAGTTGGAGCCCTATTGAATAAGGCCCTAATTCTAAACAAAAACAGAGAGGCAACTAAGACTCAACTATAGAAACAAAAGGGTAAACAACTAGAACCACATATAATATGTGGTGTAAGGAAGGAGATGAAAAACATGGAAGAAACCAAAATGTGTAATGGGAAGATGACCGGAGGTATAAGGTTTCCATTGGTATTTTTGTAGAAAATCGAGGGAGAAAAGAGGATGATGTCTAAATAAAGGCTAATGAAATGGCCAAAGAGAAGTTTGGGCCTACCCAAATAAGGAGACACATATAATTGTCCCGATGGGTTAGCTCAAGTGGTTGAGAGTTGTTTACGCTAGTAGAAGGTCTCGGGTTCAAATCCCCGGGTGGTTATGTAGGGGCCTCACTCAATGTCCCCACTGGGTTAGGCCCCATAATCAGGTTCGACAATTTACCTCAAGTACCATCCTAAAAAAAATGGGGAAGTACCTGAGGGTTTCTTGAGCGATGTTCCATCTTAAAAAATAAAAAGAAAAAAAAAGGAGAAACATATAATGGCTACCATGATGGAAGGGGGAATGGAAATAATGGTTCCTTCCCTAATTGGACAAGGGGAGAAAGAAGGTCCAAGAAAATCCTATGACGAGTAATATGAGAGAGGGAAATATTCCAATAAAGAGAGGAAGACATGGATGGGAATATCCATGAAAATGTAGGAGGGAAGGATAAAGGTGATGAGAGCTCAAGCATGGGATAAGAAAAAGAGATTGGAGGAGAAAAGGATAAATAAACTAGGGGAATGAAAGTAAGGTATGAAGGAATTCTTACTAAATTAAGAACAAGGGATGCCTTGATATCTTGAAAGGGATAGGAGGAATCTAGTTTTGGAAGCTCATTTTATTACCTTATATTTTGTTCTTTAATGCATGAAAGAACTAGTCATATAGTTTGAGCATCGAGTTAGATTGTATGTTAATATTGCCATAGAATTTTGATGATTAGATGTCCACATAATTATTTTATACAATTGTAGTGTAGGTTTAAGGAAATATTTGAGGCATGGTCATGGGAACTCTAAGGTTCATATTCCCAAAGATCATGACCAGTTGGAGATGTTGAATATGCATGTGCTTAAGGGTTTGTGTCATGAGTTGTATGTAAAATTCTCTTGAAGGAGTCATGCAAGTTTCTTTATAACCTTAGAAAGAACCTATTATTTGTTTCATGTTGAAAGGAGGTGCTAGGATACCTCCATGGTAAACATGGTTCATTTTTAAAAAATGAAGAAAGTGACATATATTTCAAGGAGACGCTAGGGAATAGGTTGAAGACATTGTTCAATGAAAACCATGGTTGAAAAGGTTACTTCATTGTTGGAATAGAACCTTGGTGTCGATGCTTCTAAGGAAGTAACAGTATTTTGATAAGAATTAGAGGGAATATTTAACAATATTATTTGGGTACCATGTGAAAGGCATGGCATGTTTTAAAAAGTCATTAGTCGTCTCTAATATTGAAAGTGTTAATACTATGAGATCTAGAGCTAGTGTTCACCGTGGACAAAGGATGATACATGAAAAAAACATGATGGATTCCTTATTTTGAAAAACGGAAGCCTTTACAAGATCTACCAAGTGTGGTGATGAATAGGTGACTCCACTAAATTTTGAATGGATTTTGAATTAGGAAGGAGGGTAATAAGGCAAATTGATAGCATGGAAGGATTCTCACATATGGCATTATGTGTTATCAACATGAAGGATAACCAGTCATGTTACCAAGCAGTATGAAATAAATAGGGCATGGAAAAAACCCTATAATAATGGATGGATGCACAAGATATAGACATGTCAATGGTAGGGAATATTTACCAATATTTCAGGAAAAGAGTAATTTGAAAGGGAATTCTTCATTCAGTTTTTTCAACAACGGATGATGACTATTTTATTCACACAAAGTGGAGCTAAATATATCACAGTTCAATCAAAGTTGAAATAAATTGTCGTCAAACTTATCCTTGTCAACAAATAACATTTGTAACATGAAAATCAATGCAAGATGAGAGTATTGAAAATGAAAGGGGCAAAACAATAAATCCTAAAGGATATAATTAGGAAGTATAGAGGTATCGTGTTCAAGAGTTCAAGGAAGGAACCATGGTTTCATCAAGGTCAAAAGAACTTGATCGCACACAAAATGTCTCTTTAGTGCATTAGGTTAGATATTTTCCATAGAGACTAGACGAATACAACTTGGTTTGTGTCATTACAAATCATAACATGCAATATGAATTGTTGGAAACAAAGGTTATGTAGGTTCATCACACCTATGGATATTTTGGAGATAGTTAGTCAAAAGACAATAATCAACTAGCAAAGAAGTCAACTAAAGGCTCGACTGAGTAGTCGATTGATTTTTTGACTAGATGGTCGACATGGAAATTGATTGGATGATAGAAACAACTAACTAATAATGAAACACCACAATCTTCCAAGAAACAATTATAACCAACCAACCTTCTTTGTGGAATATGTCACCCTCAATTCAAGGAATTTGGTTAGATCTGGATACTATAACTGAACGACCCTATGGGTTCTATTGATATTCCATATCAAATACATAATTATGCATTGTGATTTTTTTATCATTATGTGTTGTGCTTAAGTGTTGTAAACAATGTTTGTCAACATCACCTCTCTTCTTGGAATATATTTACCCCTTCTACTATTTTTTGTTATTTGTCTTATTGTTCAAATGTGCTTTCCCAACATGGAATCACAATCGACATTATATATCCTTTTCCATTAGTGTGGTTTCTTGGTTCATGAAGGATCCCATAGAAATCAACAAGAAAGCGGCAAAGTAAATTGTTTGATACATTAAGGGTATGTATACATTTGGTACCAAATATTGTCATTGTACATATCCACTGGTCAATTTTACTAATCTAACTGGGCTAGTGACATTGATGACATGAATTTGAATTTTGGCTATGTGTTTCAACTTAGATATGGACTCTTGGTCTAGTCATGTAGGAAACATAAGGTAGTCTCTCTTTCGACTACAAAAGCATAACATCATGAAGATGTCAATGCAGGTACACACGCACTTGGGATCTGTTAGATTTTGTAAGAACGTGGGTTTACTTCTTGTCGCAAGAGACAACCCGCGTTAGCCTTTGTATCTGCTTCCTTGTTCGAACTACAGAGAATGTGAAATAAGGAGGTGAAAGTGAAATTGTGTAGAATACACCGCAGCCTCTGCAGTGTCTTGTTGAGATCTGGATTGTTGAAATAATCCTCTGAATTTAGAATCTTTATCAAAATTTATAAATCGTTGAAGACTTAGAGAGTCGTGTTTCTGTATTCCTGGGCGATTCAGAATCCTTTTAGAAGACCGAGAATTTTGTCCTGATTATTTGTACACTATCCTAAACCCCAACTGAATCTGTCTTTGTGAGATCCGTCAGGGGAGTAGATCACTCCACCTGCACCTGTTGTCCCTAGATTTCCTTTAAGGAATTGTAGAAGAAAACCGTTACCTTTCCTTTTTTTCTCCACCAAACTTGAAACTCTACATTTGGTGTTCGTATACGCCACTTAGGGGTGAAGGAGGGACAAGTGAAGGTATTTTTTATATCTCGAACCGTAATGGTGCCCAACCAGCTTCTTTCTTAAGTTAGGAGAGAAGTATTTGTCTTGGAGGATTAATTTCCCATTGATTCTAGTAAGAGCACCTTTTCTTTGCCTACTACTGTCAAGGGAGAATGCATGATTTTGTTGAAAACTAGATCATTTCTTACCAGCCATAATTTCTAGTAGATGAACTTGGGGATGGAGAGCCAAATCCTGGTCCATATAGACTTGTTTTTTAGCACTCAGGGATACCTTGCCATCCAGGAGGAGAAGAGTGACACAACCATGGTAGATGAACTTGGGGATGGAGAGCCAAATCCTGGTCCATATAGACTTGTTTTTTAGCACTCAGGGATACCTTGCCATCCAGGAGGAGAAGAGTGACACAACCATGACATACGAAGGAGAAGGAACATTGAGTCCTTAGAGTGCTATCGACCATACCATTTGGGGAAAAAAGCAATCCATGAACATGTGATCCTAGTTTTCAAAATCCATATGGCATAAGGTGCACTTGTGCAGTCCTAATGTGCCTCGTTTTATCATATTTTCGTCATTCAACACTTTCCTGTGCAAAAGCACCGAGGTAAAGAAATTGATTTTGGGGATTCCAAATCAAAGAATTGAGAGTTGGAGCATGGTGAGATTGCAATGCAATGAAGCCTTGCGCTGCTAAGTAAGTACCATTCTTCCCCTAGGTCCATTTATCAGCAGCGTGGAAGTGGATAGGTTCCAAACACATCAGATTATCGAGAAGGAGGTGCTTTTGATGGAGCAGGTGCTCTGGTGGTCGAGGAAAGACCCAATACTTCCAATTCCTGGCTCTATCCTAAGAAGAGATATCTGCTAGACTGTGTAACCCGAGCTAAGAAATCCACTCATGGATCTCTATTAATTCAACAGTGTTGCTCAGAGGAGGATTCCCCATGATTATATTTTTCCATAACATTGTCTTTTTTCCATTCCCTAGGACACGATACAAGTGTTTTTGAAAGAATTATATTCCTTTTCTACAAATATTCCATATCATAGTGCCATTGGGAATACTATCTAGATGGAGGTTTCTCATATAGGCACCCTTTAGTTAATTTTTCCAAAGAATTTAACTGACTGGATGGATGTGGTTAGAATAAAGTTTCCATAGGATTTTTCTAGCTAGAGCAATATTGTCTAGATTTGGATCTCTAACTTGGAGTCTGCCTCCCAAAATTGGTCATTTTATTATTTCCCAGCTGACTAAATGAAATTTACATTGATTTACTTTTCCTCCACGCCACAGGAAGTCTCTGAACATCTTCTAAACATGCTTCGGGGTTGTCTTTGGTGCCGGAAGGAAGGAGGGCTGGTAGATAGGGAGAGAGGATATGACTGATTTAATAAGAGCAAGATTTCCAACATTGTTTAGCCATTGTCCTCCCCAAGATGTTACCCCATATTTGATCTTGCTAGTCATTTCAATCCAAAGTGAGGGTCTATTAAATCCCAATGTTAAAGGTTAACCAAGGTACTTGATTTTGTCCCAAGAAGCAAAACCATAAAAGCCCAAGAAATGGGAAATTCGAAGGATGATTTGTTGATCAGTGTTCTAGCCATACACTACACTTTTTCTTTTATTGACAAGTGCTCTTGAGATGTTGCATAACCTTTGAAGAATATTGTTAAGCACCCTTTCAATTATTAAGGAATCTCCTCCCATCAGAAGAGAATCATCCATGAACAATGCATGATTGATTGGGTTTATTCCTTTCATTGGTCGGATTCCTGGAACTGTCCCAACATTCTTTTCAGTTGTCAATTTTCTACTCAAAGAGTCTGCCATCAGAATATACATAAAGGGAGACAATGGGAAGCCTTGCCTTAACCCCCCCCCCCCTCGGTGGCTTGAAAATAGTTGACAGTTCAACCATTTACAAGCATTAATCAAGTTTACAAAATCTGAACTAAAACCAAAAGAGAGAGTAACTTTGTGAATAAAGTACAACTTTACCAGGTCGAATGCATTGGCCATGTCCAACTTTATGAGCATCCCTTTCTCCTTTCTCTGATAACTAGAATGCATAGCTTCCTGCACAAGTATCGCATTATCTAGAATGTATCCCTTTGACAAAACCACTTTGAATGGGAGAGATAATATTACCTAGAAGGGGTTTGATTACGTTTGCTAACAACTTAGAGAGGATTTTATAGAAGCATTACATAACGAGATAGGTCTGAATCTATCAAAAGTGGTTGGTTCACTTCTTTGGGGATTAAGGCCAAAAATGTGGAGTTAGCATTGCCTCCCACTTTGGATTTTTGGTGAAAATATTTTATCAGTCTTAGCAAGTCAACCTTGATTACTATCCAACAAGAGCTATAGAAGTGGATAGAAAAGCCATCAAGTCCTGGAGCTTTGTCAGGCTCCAAGGTCCATACTACATTACTGATTTCTTCTTCTAAAAAAGGCTTCATGAGACTTGCATTATTCTCTACACTAACAAGAGAAGGAATATGAGAGAGGAAGTCGGAGGTGAGCTCCTCACTCCCTATCTCATCCTCTTTGTAAAGATGTTGGAAATGTGATTCTGCAACTTCTTTGAGTTGAGAAAAACCTTTAAAGACAGCCCCATCTGCTGAAGAGATTTTAGATATATGATTTTGAGAGAGGCAGGCTCTGAATTGTCGGTGGAAGAAACTTGTGTTGCAGTCTCCATCTTTAAGCCACAGGCTTCGAGAATTAATCCTCCAATAGTCTTCTTCTTGTTGGAAAGAACATAATGAATTAAATTGGGAAGTTTGTTCCTTCTCCAACTCTAGGATGGTAATATACTTGCTCTCCATATCCATCTGCAAATATTTTAACTATTGAACAACCTCTTTTATCTGGCTAGAGAGGGTATTGAAAGGATTTTTGATCCAGTCTTTCAGGGCTAATTTAGTGGCATTTAATTTCTACTCCCAAACATAACTAGTTGACCTGGTAACCAATGTGGACCAAGACATTGCAATAGTTTCCATGAACCCTTCCTGTTCAATCAACTAAAGGATGAAATGAAATGGGATATGGCCCAAGTTTTCTTCCTCTTCCAGCTATAAGAGAATGGGTTTATGGTCTGAGGTGAGTTTTGCAAGGATTTTAGAGAATACTAATTTCTTCTCCATAAAAAACAAGCTTTACACTAGGAACCTATCCAAATGATTTGATATATGTGCTTCCCATGTTCTGTTGTTCATCCACGTATAGAGGCCCTTCTTGGGTTTAAATTCAAGGAGGTCCAACTACTGAATCAAATCCTCAAGAAGACCCTGAACTTGGTCTCTGCTGTTAATGCCTCCTCTTTTCTCCTTTGGATCAAGGACTATGTTTAAGTCTCTGGCTACAATGATATTCATGCGATAGTAGATTTATATAGATTATATTATAGATTTATAGCATTATTTCTTCTCAAGGAAATTGACAGGAACATAAAGATTGAACAGAGAAATGGTGAGCTTGCTTGCAGAATGGAGAAGCTCAGTGAAAATCCAGTGTTGAGTCTCGAAGGAGATTTCAAGTTGAAACTCATCATTCAACCATACTATAGAAATCCCTCCTGAAGAGCCCCTTGCACTTACGACCTTTCCTCCATTTCATTCTACTTAGATTAGGAAGGGTTTCCCCTTCGATTTTTGTCTCTTGGAGCATGAGGATCTCTGGATATTCAATTTTAAGAAAATCTTTAATGACTTCAAATCTTGAAGGATTCCCCAAGCCTCTGCAATTCCAAGAGACCAATTGCATTATTTATTGGGAATGGAGTGAGAGGGACCTTCCTTATGGGGCCTTGCTCTGGTATTTCATCCGATGGAGATTTCAAGAGTGGATTGGATTCCTTGCTTTTTTTTCCTCTCCACTTCTTCCTCTCTTGCTTCCTTGAGGGATTTCCTCCCTGCCCTTTTTTAGGGTCTCTCGAATGTCTCATATTTCGACGATCCAGACATTTTTATTGGTTTCTTCCTTGTCATGTCTACATAAGAGGGAGAAGAAGAACCTCATGTTCGTTATCCAGGTTGAGAAGGGGTTGTCCCTATATTTCCTTCCACAACTATAGAAGGGGGATTATGTTGTTTCGCCTTGACTGTTGATTCAGTAGGATATTCCAAGGTGCTGAGTAGTTCAAATGGATTCTTGGATGTCTCTTCCTATAAGAGAGTTATGTTCCCTTCCACTTAAGTCTTCCATAAGGAGGGCGCACTGGACCCCAAAGGTGCCCCTTTCTATTTTGGTTAGTTGGTTTGATTTGATAAGACTGGTTTATGCACCTAAATCCATTGCTCTCCTTTCATTTTCCCTGCATCTTCCTTAACCTTCTTTTTACATTGTCTTGCAAAGTTCCCATAGCCATTAAAGTGCCTACACTTGAGCGATAGATGCTCGTAATCTAGTTCTTGTATATGAGACCAATATGCCACCGTTAATTTTATGGCTTATGGGAGACCTATTTCCAGATAAACCTCTACGCATATTCATGCATAGGAGTATTGATCCTTCCTTTCTTCTATGTCAATGTATTTCCCTAGGGTATTTCTAATAGATTCTAAGGACTTTGGGTTCCAACAGTGCAAGGGAAAATGAGGGAGACGCACCCAAACCGGGACAACCATAGGAACATTTTGAGATGGATCGAAATTTGGCATCCACTTATTCAAATACTGACCCTGAGGGCCTATGAAATATGGTCCGTTCCTGAATATAAGATTTATGTCTTCTAAATTTTCAAAAACGAAAACGAAATAGCCCTTACCAACGAAATGGATTTTGATCCCTTCTGATACCAATGGTTTCCAATTTCTCTGCACCCATGAATCGATGGATTTGGGGGAGGAACATAAGCAGGTGAAATTCCCGATGAGACCCCTTTCGACAATGCTCAGAGTTGCTCGGCACAGTTCTTCGATTGGGAGAGCTACGGTCGGAATGTTGTCCATCTTCTTGACAAATTTATGTTGAGAAGCAGTAGTTGGGTGTCTATTGCATGCTGCTACCAACTTCTTGAACGTAGTGATCTCGAGAGGAGGAGGGGGGGAGGCCTAGAGCCCCTTCCTAAGGCCATGGCATTGTTGACCAACATGCAGGGGGAGACGGTGTGCAGGGAAACAGCGAGCGCGCGCAATCAAAAAAATTATCCATGTTACTTAGTTTTTAATTCCATGGTATTCCATGTTTTTTTAATTCAATTGTTGTTATATTTAAAAAACTAATAAATTTAATAGTATAGTTGTTTAGGTACATATAATATGAAACCACCATCATAGTTCATCTATATTGAATCAAGGTGGGGTACTGGTGTACTAATACAAAATTTGAATGCATAGTGGTGAAACAATATCATAAATAAAAAGTAATCATTTAAAGACTACAATATCATGATAACTCATTATGTAGCAAATGGTGATTTTCCAAACATGTGTTTAGTACATGCTGACTTTAATTCCCTATCAATCCTTCGTCGGCATCCCATCCATGACCACCTTTTGTCCCAACCAAATAACTAATGATAGGGGGCATGAATAAGGAAAACCAAAACCATTGGTTGTACTACTGCTCTATTTACAACAACCCAAGCACCGACTCCCAACCACATGATATAATATACCTCCTTGTGCTTTATGTGATTTTACCGATCATGCAACCAACAATTAATGTAAACTTATTAAAATTTATTAATGTAAATTTTAATAAATGTAATATATATTTATTAATGAACCACCTACTTTTGGATATAGAAATTTAAAAGGGGCGTCGATAAATTATATTATAAAAGATGGGATTTTTATATAAAAAGGGGGATTTCGATTGTTTTTTTTCTCTAGGGGAACAACAAGATGGTATTTCTAACATTCTAGACATAGGCGTGATGAGTTGGAATCCATATATAAGATAGACAAATTAATCGAGAGGTAAAAAATAGGAGGATTTGAACCGATGAGTCAATATTAATTATGCAATTTTTTATTAATGAACCACCTAATTTCGGATATATAATTTTAAAAGGGGCGTCGATAAATTATATTATAAAAGATGGGAATTTTATATAAAAAGGGGGGTTTCTATGGGTTTCATTTTCTCCATGGGAACACCAAGATGGTATTTCTAACATTCTAGGCAAGGCATGATGAGTTGGCATCCATAGATAAGATAGACAAATTAATTAGGAGGTACAAAATAGGCGGATTTCAACCGATGAGTCGATATTAATTATGCAAAAGACTCTAATTATTTGCCAAAACTTCAATTGAGTGTCGGAAGGGTAAAAAGATGACAATTTTGACCAAACTAAATGTGAACGCAATTAGTGCAATAAGTTGAACACATTAGTATAAAATTCAAGGTATGATGATAATTTGAACAAGAAATGACCACTCTCTGAGACTATCTAGTCGTATTTTATATCCCATGACTAATTTAGTCATATTTTTTATCCCATCACTAAATTAGTCATATTTTTTTATCCCATGACTAAATTGGTCATTTACTTTAGTCATTTTTAATTGTAATCACTTAAAATTGTTCAAATTTGGTCATATTTCACTTTAAAAAACTGTGGTGACCAAATTTTTTGGTGGTTTAGTCATTTATTTCACATGGTGACCAACTATTTTAGTCACTTGGTCATTTATCACCCATTTTTCTACTGGTGATAGTTGAAACACAATGATCAAAGCCGGCAATTTTTAGAGGTCCTCTAGGATTGTTGAGTTGATGAACTCTTTTGCATGTAATAGAACTTTTTAAGATAAAGATTGTAGAGCGTTGCAGAGATGTTCCTTCCTTATAAATTGTTCTTATTCTATTTTTCCATATCTATTCATGTCCATGTATATCTTTGATGAGAGACTATAAAGCATTGAGTAGCAAATTCAGCCTTATTTGTGTCATTGGTATAGATAAAGTGTTGAATGTTGAGACGATTACAAATATTTCATTAACTTGACCTCTAGTCTAGTTTTAGGATATGTATATGATTCAACAGTGTTTGAGGTTTTCATCTATTGTTTTCTCTATTCATACCATGCTACCAACAAATTCATACAAATTCATGAGACGTTTACAATTTGTTACAAACTACTGCATTATTTAAATCGAAGCTTAGTACATTTATTTTGTCATTAAATATCATAAATTTGTCCTACATGCACCTCTCATATCTTCATTTTCTTTCCATATACTAAAATGCACATTCATTAAGATTCAAGGCACTATCATGCTCTACAAAATTCCTCTGAAATAATGTTATATATTCAAAGTCAATTCATAATCCTTTAGTTACAGAGAAGTTTAAGAAATAAGCAAAATTCAAATCTAAATTTCACAAAGAATTAGCTCTAGTATCTATAAAGTTTGAGCCTCATCATGCCCTGGTGTGCATTATATTCAATCTAATTTGTCTCAAGGACTAACATATTGACATTCATATTCGTAACTTGTCTTCTATGAAGGACTATAAGATCAAACATAAGATGTTAATTCTTCACAACAAACCATGGGGGGGTATTGTTATTGATCACAACTACTATACAACAAAACTGTTTTGTAGGCAATATGGGTTAACAACATCCATTGCTATCTTCAACCAAAGGCTCTATATTTCATCGTTGAATTTATTGGTCCATGTATCCTTTATATGCTTTAAGACTATTGAATTTGTTGGGAGTCACATAACTCTTGGCTCACTTATATGTGAGACATGCCACCCTTTCAACACAACTAATGTTTTTCAGCAAAAAATCCTTTGAATCATTGGGACTATTGTCATGTTCCTCAATATCTCATGAGGAGGACCATGTTCTTTATCCTTGTTTTTTTCTTTAATTTTTGGTACTTTTCATACCCACATTCTACACATATATGTTTGTCTTCATATTCTCCTCTATATAAAATACAATCATTTGGACATGCATGATAGGATATGTATACAACACCCAACCTTTTCAACATTTTCTTTGCCTCTTCACACCAACCAGACAAAACATTATCACTCAGAAGTACATTATCTCTGAGTAACATGTAATAAGTGGGAAATAGAGATGTACACTATTCTTAGAGATGTACACTATTCTTGAGTAACCTGCAATTAATGGACAAGATTCCTCAAAAGAATTAAGAAACACACATTTGTCATACCATACATTACTTTCAAGTTGTGCAGTAACATTATTGTCCCTAGTTAGGTATACTTTGAGCCATGTCCAAAGAGAGGGGTGATCAAAACAGATTTTAGGCTTGGAAAGAATATATTGGTTATATGAGCATCATTTATTGGCTCGTCTTGTTGAAATGCATCTAACAGGGTTCCCTCCATGGCATTCCTATCCCATGAGAAATCATCCATACCATCCTCTATTTTGTTTCCTTCATTACCAACATATGAAGAACCGATGTTACTGTAGACATAGTGGGAATTAAATAGGTAGTTGCATCAACCATGCTTGGTATGCTTCCTCTATGATTTGTGTTCATTTAGTAACCTTCTCTAAATTTGACATCATAGTGGGGTGCAATGGAAGATAAGAGATAAGCCACTTATCGTCAGATATATAATTACAAAAATATTGAATAGTACGTCGATTATAATAGTAAAACAATGCATTTAGTATGTTCAAAGATTATACCAAACAATTATTAGAAGCATGGACTTTTTTGTAATAGTACATGTGTAAACAACCAATTTATAAAAATAAAATTAAGCAATACATTTACATTAATTCCATTGAAAATAAAAATACAAATACAAATACTCAATGATATTTTTCTTATGCCCCAAGGGGACATCTAAAGATAGTCACAATGTGATCCGTATCTTGGGGGTTGAGACCCGGAAGGCTTGGATGCCGAGAGAGGAGGGGAGTAAACCTGCAAATTGTTATCATTTGATGGATAGAGAAACATAGAGTAAATACCATGGTTTGTGAAATACCATGGATGAGAGAGGTACAATGTGCCTTGAAGCCATACCATGGAACAAAACCATGGGTTGTCAAATACCATGGATGGGAGAGGGTGGCCTCTCCATTTAACATTTTTATGATGAATGAGAGATGGTGGACTCTCCATTTAATGTTTTTATGACTCGTACATCCGAATTTAGACCATATGCCCCTGAAATTCAGATCATTCTCCCCCCTTTAGAAAATGATGGTCCCCATCATTTCACGCTAAAAAGAGACCCATGATTACAATTTTCCAATTGCCAATGAAGATAAGGGTTTTGTGTGGTTAACCCATAACCATGGATTTTGTGTGGTTGACCATTAACCATAACCATGACTGTGGGTTTTGTGTGGTTGACCGATAACCATAACCATGACTGTGGGTTTTGTGTGGTTGACCCTTAACCATGGGTTTTGTGTGGTTAACCCCTAACCATAATCGTGGGTTTTGTGTGGTTGACCCATAACCATGGGTTTTATGTGGTTGACCCATAACAATGATTACAATATGATTTAATAAAAGTCCAAAAATGGTCTTTGGTGCAGTTGATGTCTTCTTGCAAATCCATTCATATCTTCTGATGCAGGTGATGAAATTGAATTTTGTTGAAGACCCATTTGAGATATTGAAGATACATTTCCATCAATACAACATACTTTTTCTATGGTGGCCTAATGAGAGAGAAAATATTTTTTGAAGCTCAGGGGATGCGCGCGCACTGTTTTTCAGACATATGTTGCTTCAATCAACGATATCTCTCAAACCAAGAATACAAATGAAAAATGGTGAAATTCTAATTTTAGATAACGAAAATATATTTCTAATGAGATATGGTAGAGCTTCTGATATTTTCTTTGGAGCCCGTGGTACTTGTTTGAAATTGTTGTATGTGAGGTCGCACTGTGTACGGAAATATGTTGCTTCAAACAAGCATATCTCACAAAGAAAGAATTCAAATAATAACCATGGAATACCCATTTTAGATCGCAGATGTACCTTTACAATGAGATATATTATAGGATATAGAACATCCTGTACAGACCGTGACACATATTTGAAGTTGATGTACGTGCATCCGGACTATGTATAGACATGTGCAGCTTCAAACAAGCGTATCTCACAAACCAGGAAGGTAAATGAGAAAATGAAAAATACCCATTTTAGATGACGAAAATATCTTTCCAATGAGCTCTCGAAAATCCTTTGAAACTATCTATGAAATTTGTAGGATCAGTTTGAAGTTTGTAGAGACGTGTTGACCTTCAGTTCTTCTATCACAATGTTTATATGATGGTCGTACCGCTATGGTTGGGATGAGATGGGGCTGGAACGAGGTCTCCCATGCTCCAATAAGCATGAAAAAGGATTTTAATCCTTTCCATGGCCATATGAGGATGAAAAAATGCTTGATCTCATAGTGTAGAGAGCCACAAAGGATGTCAAGGGTTTGTAGAGCAACATGGGGTGTTGTCTAGATCATGGAACTTCCTGCTGCAACTTAGATAGTATGTAGTGCTTGAGAACCAACTATTATGTTTATAGTGTATGGCCCAATAAATGGACTCTGAGTGTGCCAAAAGGAGGTGGGAAATTCCTGCAGATATTTGAACCAAAACTATGTTCAAACTCTCATTCACATGGAGAGCATACCTACTCTGATACCACTGATTTGGATCTTGGGGGATGAGACTTGGAAGGCTTGGATGCCAAGAGAGGAAGGGAGTAAACCTACAAATTGTTATCATTTGATGCATATAGTAACACAGAGAATCATATAGTAAATAGGCCACATGGAGGGGTGAGGCTCAAAGAGGGTTCTTTGAGCCTCACCTCTCAAACCATACTAAGAAAGCACTCAGAACTAGTAACCCAATAACACAATAGAATAAGAGAAGTGTAGGATGTCAAGAATCCTTCAATGCTTTATTGAGAAGGCATGGAGCATTTTTATAACATTATTACAATGTGCCTTGGGGAAATACCATGGGTTGTGAAATACCATGGATGAGAGAGGTACAATGTGCCTTGAAGCCATACCATGGAACAAAACCATGGCCCTTGTCAAATACCATGGATGGGAGAGGGTGGCCTCTCCATTTAACTTTTTTATGATGAATGAGAGAGGGTGGCCTCTCCATTAATGTTTTTATGACTCATACATACGACTTTAGACCGTATGCCCCTAAAATTCAGATCACAATGCAAGGAATTTTTTATGAACGATTAGCGGTATACAAAAATTATTGTTTATTAACAATGCATCACCATGAGACAAACTACATATTACATGCACAACACAAATCTACATTCTTCCTTTCCATAAAGAACTCCTTGGCATTGCAATGTTCCTATTGGCCTCTTTCTCTTCCTTGTCTCGACTCGCGGTTCAAGAACAACATAATACCAACAACACACCACAAGACATCGTCCCAACAGAGCAAGCTCAGTCAACAACGCCCACGAAGCAGGCGCAGTCTCACCCGAGATATCTTAATGTGTAACTTCCAGAACCATTTTTCCACAATTAGAAAGGGATTATAGTCCCTTGGCGCGCGTCCAAGGTACTCGACAAAGACAATGGGATGGAGTCTTCCACTCTGCGACAACAGCACAACCAAGTGCCATAGGTCACATGCGGGACATGACCTCGTCCAATATTTTAACAGCTGGCGCAACTATGCGACGCAGTCGATCTCTTACACTTGACAAACAGTGCACGACTTATATTATACTTAGAAAATTTAACCATGAACTCATACACAACAGTGCAGCGATACTTTTAAATAGTCATTCATCTATATTGTGACATACACTCAAAGAAACTGTAACTGTAAATATGTAAGATAAGCAAACATTCACCATTCAACAACATTCACATATGACACAGGAAATAACGTGGAAACCCATCTGGGAAAAACCACCAAGGTGCTCTTCATCTAGCATGAGAGATATAGGTAGCACGTTGCAGCCTGCAACTTGTATATTGTTCTTAAGATATGTCTTTCTGACTCAATCTTCTTGCTCTCATGCTCTCTGGCTTATTTTCTATCTACTCCTACTGATCCGCGCACAGCTTGGATTGACTCTTCTATGTTACTAGTGATTTGCGCACATAGATGCAAGATTGGAGACTCAACAACCTTCTACTTCTACTAGACTCCCCTCTGAGTCGACTACTGAATCTAATAGAATCTAACCAAAACTGACTGAACGAACTGAACCGAATGACTGACAACCAACTAATCCGAACCCTTATACAAAGCGGGTTTCTTCTATTTATAATAATTACAAGACCACACAGGGTCGATTGAGTACTACTCAGTGATTACAGACTCAGGTAGCTATAACAATCTCTGTTACATTTAATTCCGGCTCATACCTAGCCGTGAAAATCATGTAATGCATTAACCACAGCCTTAACTGGTCGCGAAAACATCTTTCAGCTCACCTGTACCAGTCATAACTAGCCACAAAACTATCCTTCCATCTCCTACTGGTTCATCCTTCCTCTGTCTTCCTTGATTTCCAACTGTCCAACATTAACTCTTCTACCTGCCTCTTCCATTGACTCTGGAAGTGCTTTTCCTCATCGCACCAATCCTGTCGCAACTTCCTCTGCCCTGCACTTCCTTTCCATCTTCATCCGGCCTTCTGCATCGCGCGCATTTTTTATCTTTCTGCGTTGGTTCCTTTCCTTCATTCTTGACCTACTTTTCCCTTGTCACGTGTGCACTTTTCCTTCTTAGTTTGCGCGTCAACTTCTTCCTTATGCATTTTTCCTGGCCCAACAGTTCCATAAATGAACAATTTGCACTAAATAATGAACACCTACAAATATTTATGAACCATGAAATTCTCCCATGAATGCGTGGATGACTATGGATTATAACATGTTCTTCCTATTAAAGTTTCCAAAAGCATAACCATTCATGCATATATTATACATGGAAGTGCTATGTTTCTATTTAACAATATTCAAGTAATCAAACCGAAGATAAAGAGGACCACAAAATGGCTTAAGTGGTATTGATTGCTTAGGAGTAACAAATACTTGTGAAAGGATAAACAACCAAAGATTTGCATATTTGTTTCAGACTTGGAAATTATATAATTATTACCACAAAATAACATCTGGTCCTAACATCGGGAATAAACAGAGAATACGACCAAGTGTTATACCAAGTGTGGTTGTAATAAGTTGTATTTATTTTATAGATGAACACGAAGAGAGAAGTCATCGCTACCCTCCAACACTTGAAGTGACCTTGGTGTGTACTTGGACATTTTTTCTCTCATCTAATACGACTTTTTGGGTCTCCCAATATAAATCTTCAGATGGTATTGATATCATACTTTGTCTCATTAGAACTCTTGGTTGACTCAAATGAACAAGACAAGTTGGTTAATTTCGGATGAAACAATACTATTTTGGCTTCTAACTTTTAAAAAAAGGAACATATTGAAGTGTTCATACATTTATTTTCTATATCACCTATTGTATTTTTTACCACAGTGGGAGGTAATAGATTGTGAACATTGGGTAGGCAATCTTTAACATAATTCAATAGTTTGACATATCAAGGGTTCTCATTCAACCATTTTCATTTTGAACAATCACATACTATTGGGGTGTATTAAAATAGATCCAATTAACGATGAAGTATCATCGAGCTAGGAGGGTAGCTAG
Organism: Pseudotsuga menziesii; assembly: GCA_001517045.1. Lineage (NCBI taxonomy): Eukaryota > Viridiplantae > Streptophyta > Pinopsida > Pinales > Pinaceae > Pseudotsuga > Pseudotsuga menziesii. The sequence goes on from LPNX010059182.1 coordinate 324,987, forward strand.
AAAATAGCATCTTACAATTAACGAGTAAAAGTGGCTCTCAATTTTCACGTGTCAATTGCTTACAATATCTTTATTTTAATAAGAGATTGAGATGTTTTTTTACTAGTAGAATATCTCGTGCATCCGAAATCAATCCCAAATCAGGATCCCACAAAATTCAATGCACAATTATTCACATGCACATGCATAAATAACATAAATTCAATTATATAATCAAAATATGAACTTACTACAAATGACAGGAGAGAACTTCTTGAACTTTGAGACACAAGGAATAAGATGGAATCTGAAGAATTGGCCATTTGATAGTATAATTTTTTTTAATTCATTTAAGACAAATCAATAATGAATACATGTCTACGTTATTAAAACAAATTTTGAGAAGCATATAACAATCCAACATCAAATATACTTTTGAAACCATTTCTTAACTATATGGTGCAAGGTTAAGCAACATTTGTATCCTATGAAGTATTGCAATTTATGTCTTTGTATTCTCAAAAGAAAGTTTGGGATACATGTAACATTTTAACTTCAAATAGACATTTGAAGGACTTTTATTCTAACCAATGCATTTATTACATATAACCTCACTAGTACATACATAAAAATAAAATTCACTGGTGTGCTAAACTATGATATGCACCGAAAATAAACATCTACAACAACTTTTGCAAAATAAAATATTTGCAAAGTTTTATAGCTGATATTTGAATTTTATTTTACTATTGTATATTAAAGTGATGGGTTTTTACGTACATAGTGCAACAATGTTTTTTCTATTTCAAGCACACATAGATCCGTAAAAAGAATAAAATAAAAATAGTGAACCCATTTTTCATCAATGAACTGAAATATCCAATGAATAAATAAGAAGAAATTTTATTTTCTAAAAGTGAGTTTGTAATAGAAATCATAATCATTGCTTTATTATTTTCCCAAAAGTTTGAGGAGAGATTTATAGTCCTAGATAAGTAATTAAGATAAAAACCCTAAATATAGAAGTCTTCCTACCTTATTTTTTCTTGTTATTTTCTAGGGTTTCTCAACTTTTCACAAAAACTGAGTGGTCAAATTCCACTATGTATTCCTTCCTTGTTGGTGGTGTTTTCCATAGGGTGTTTCCCTATCCCCACTCTTGCACCATGTTAGGGTCCTACCCTAACCCCCTAAAATAGATCGACGGGACACTATGTATTGATGTCATATCTATTCAATAAGACCCATGAAGTGCATGTAATTTGAAAAACAATAATTGTATGAAGACTTACTAGAAGGTCCTGCTTACTTTAAAGTTTCTTCTCTATAAAGTCTCTAGGAGGTTAGATGGAAGTTATATAAAGAAGTAGAATCAATGTAATGAGATATATTGTGAAGCATATTGTAATTGAAACTTTGTTCTGTTGAAGGTTGCTCCATCAAATAGGAAAGTGAACAAGATTGGATTATGTCCATAAAAGGGTCAGATGTAAGGTGTTTCCCTACCTTAAGGGTTTTGATATCGGTAAAATAAAGGATTTTTTCTATCTTGTTTTTGATATTTTGTGTCAATTTATATTCACATCTAAGGTACATAACAAGTGGTATCAAAGCACTTTCCAGGGCTCAAAAGAGAGAATTTTTTTCCTTCTATTTTGTAGGTTTTCAAAGGGAAAAATGAGGGTAACAACACTCATATCAATTTCCAAGTATTTTTTAGAAAAAAATATATAAAAACTAATTGTAGATTTCTATTATCCTCACTAAAATATGTAATTTAAAAAAATAAATTGCTCGAATCAGAGTTTGGGTGAAGGAGATATTGCAATTGTTAGGATTATTAATCCTCCCTTGTACAGATTTGGTCATATGTCTAAATCAGGAGTCATGTCTAAATCGGGAGTCCATCCAGTCTATTTATAGTCATTAGCACCATTGGTTAAACTTGACCTAATTGGG
>LPNX010059182.1:329193-388607 GCA_001517045.1 Pseudotsuga menziesii
GTGGGGAACACTAATTGAGGCTCACTGCAACTTATTACACTTGATTGCATAAGTTGAGGAGTCTCCTAGATCAATCCCTACAATTTAGGAAGCAACTGGAAGTACCGAAACCAACCAAAGTCAGTTAACTTCAGTTGATGACTAGTCAAGCCAAGTTAGGAGTCAGTTACATTCAGTTCTAGCTCTCTACATTCAGTTAAATAATGGTTTAATTAACTGCACACATGTGGGGCGTTTTTCTCACCTACCACAGTCAGTTAACCATTATTTAATACTAAATGTAACAATTGGTTGTGTTTTAGAACTCCGGTTATGATTTAGACAAGGACAGTTAACTACTGGGTCCTTAACTTCAGTTGATGACTAGTCAAGCCAAGTTAGGAGTCAGTTACATTTAGTTAAATAATGGTTTAATTAATTGCACACATGTGGGGCGCTTTTCTCACCTACCACAGTCAGTTAACCATTATTTAATACTAAATGTAACAGTTGGTTGTGTTTTACAACTCCAATTGTGATTTAGACAAGTCTTGGTTACCTACAGTCAAGTAGAGTCATCAATTCGAACTTCCTCATGTGGATTCGAATTGCTTGTGGCTATTAAAGCCATTTTACATCATTGTAATTATTATCTGAATTACTTTTTTGATTAATGAAAGCATTCACAGCTGCAAGCCTTTTGCACTGTTTCATTCTTCAATTGCTAAGTAAATTGTGAGATCTTCTTTGTGAGTTTTGTTTTTGTCTACAGATCTATATGCTCAAATTTACAGCAATTTGAAATTTGCTCTTCTTTTAGGGCTTTCTAGTGGTAGGCATAGGGCTTTCTAGCGAAGCCCCAAAGGAGATAAATTTTAATAGAGTGCTCATATTACCTTTAGATTAGCGATGATTGATAGACAATTTATGGGGCTTTGCTTTAATATATTTCCAATCAATATTGAGTGTGTTACAACTATTATAAAATAATGTCCTCAAACACTGATAGAATAGAAGAATTACAATGTGGTGGAACATGACATGGGAGAAACAATTGTTGGTGATAAAAACAACTTTCTAGAATATGTATGCAATTTGTGAACATATGAAGAAGGAAACCCACGAATCCAAAGAGAGTTGTATCCTTTGTGAAATGCATCTTATCATCCATAGATAGTATACCAATGAAATAGTTGCTTGGTATGATTCAAAGGTTAAATGTGATGACTAGTACATAGATAGTTGCCATTTCTATGAAGACAACTACTTTCACCTTCTATTTGATTATTCGTCTTCCCCTATGTAGACAGCATCATTAAATGAAGTTTAGAGAAGGTTATGACTACTAGTTTTAAGCTTGCATATTCTCCATTGGTAGGATTCTTTCTATATCCCCGTCTAACGTTTTGCATTATGTAGTTATTTTTCTAGATATGGATGGATTTATATATTTGGATCCACATAACCATGTTAAGGAGCACCTCTCTTTGACAAGAACTGATCTTAGGCATCTTCAGTGGGGATTCAACATGAGCACTTTGACATGGGACTTGGGTTTATGGATGAGCTCATTGGATTACTTTAGTATGGAAATTAGTATTTGCACATGGGGCATTGGCATCTTCAACATTGTAGTTAACACTCATACATGGGATATTAGTTTATGGTGGAGGTTCTTTTGATACTTCAACATGATGGCTAGTAGTTGTACATATGACCCTATTTTATTGGCTTACTTTAGCATCGTGGTCAACACTCATCCATGGGACCCTGGTTTATGGTTGTACCTCCTCACATCAATCGTTGAGGGAAACACTTTTATGGGGGGGGTAAAGTGTTAGGGTCCTACCTTAACCCCCTTAAGTAGATAGATATGATGCTACATATTGAGTCCATCTCTATTAATCAAGGCCAATGATGTATATGTAGTGTGAAAATCCCATGAAGTATATGTAGCGTGAAAAGCATAATTGTAAGAAGGCTTAGTAGAAGGTTTCACCTAGTAGAAAGTTCCTTTTTCTAGAAAGTTCTAAAGAGGCTAGATATAAATTATATAAAGAAGTAAAATCAATGTAATGAGATTTCTTATAAAACATATTTTCATTGGATCTCTTCTTAGTTGGAGCTTTCCTCCTCGAAGAGTCAAGTGGACAAGAGTGGATTCCTTCCATGAAAAGCTCAAATGTAAGGTGTCTCCCTACCTTAAGAGTTTTGATATCAATAAAATAAAGGGGATTTTCTATGTTTTTTTAATAGTTTGTGCATCATTTTATATTCAAATATAAGGTACATAACACATTGCGAGTGGTAGAGTGAATATGTTCACTTGTTACAACCCATGTTCTTTCATCCTGACCTAAATTGTGCATCTCATCTCACCAATCCAAGACTTCCCACATGAGCATGTGATTTCTTAGACTCAATTATATTGCTTAGGATTAATAAGACCCTTAACCAAAATGAGAAGCTTTTGAATAATGTTAGGAGGAATTATGTTTTCTCTTAATAACCCTAGCAATCTTATCAATGGTTTCCTTGTATATAATGAACAAAAACTTTTGTTGCCACCTCCAAATTTTCCTTGCTTTAATTTTTTTTTTCCAACATGAAAAAAAATTGTTGTTTGATATTCAAAAGATTTGAATCAAAGTCAACAATTACAATACCCCACATAAAATAATAAATCTCTACCCATACACAAATTGTCTATAATAAGTTCTATAACAAGGAAAAACTGGCACATTCAAAAACATAGTTCTTCACAAATCCAAGTAAATAAAACACAAGCTACCACATTTATGTTTATTATTATACCTACAAAAGGCTATGTCAATCTCTTAGTATTTTTACCCATTGTCCATAAAGGCCTAAGGTGTTCACATTTTCTTACTCGAAATGTTCACCATCAAAGATTCTTAGAGCTTATCTACAACTCTTATACCATGCGAGGAGCACCACATAAAAATATCAATAAATGAAAGCATAAATAGATTTAAAGAATGTAAAGAAAAAGTGATATATGAACCATATATATGAAAAATATATAAAATATGTTAAATGATATGAAAAATGTATAACTAAAAGAACATAATAGTGTAAAGATAAAAATGTAATTCTTTCTATAAATTTATGAATCCCCTCTCTCTCAACCTTCCTTAAAGAATAGGTTATGATTTTATACTTATATAAATATAATTAAATTCTTAACTAATATAGAGATACAATTTTAAAACAAATTAAATAATACGTTTCTTTAGGTCTAATAAACCAAAGTTTGATCTAAGTAAACGTTAACCATCATCATCTTCATATATGATTTTTTTTCATAACTAAAAAAACAATACTATATTAAAAATATAAATCAAAATAAAAACAATATATACCATTGTACATGAAAAGGAAAAAATTGTCCAAATATAAACTATCGTATACCTTACAATATTATTGACACCCAACTATTCATATTCAACATAGCATACGATGGTATCCCCACACAAAGTTATTACTTACTAAGAACGTCATTATGAGCATCAAAGTGGGGTATTACATAATGTAACAACAAATATTTATTTAAACATTAAAATGAATGAACAAGTCAGTAAAGCATCTCGAACATTTCAATCACAGAAACCTCATAAAGGCAGGTGTTTCAACAACTATAGGTCGGTGTCATGTCTTTAAAGAAATATAAAAAAATAAAAATAAAAAAATGTCATTAACGTTTGGTACAAGTTCATTTGCATCCGTGCTCCACTCCCTTTTGGAATTTTATGAAAATTTCACACTTTGAAAGCTCGACAACATGTTGTACTTCAGATTCTCTAAACACATTTCAAGTAAGGTATCTCATTTACACAAATTTATATAATGGATAATTTGTTAATAATAAAAAATTATTATTTATTTGGGTTTTTTTTGTATGGATTGGGTAGTTGGAGTATTAGGTTAGGATTATGTACATGATATCTATTGAAGTGTCAAAATTTCAGTAATATAATGGAAATCGGCTAATTGGTTTTTGGGAAAAATGTAAAAAAAAAACCTATTAACTATATTTTGCCCCTAAAATTTTCCTTGATTATAGTTTAATAAAAAATATTAATTATGATAATATTATAGTTGAAGTAAATAATTGATAGAATATATTGAAAGTTTTTAATTTATGAATAGATTGTATAATTTATCATAGTTATTAAAAATAATGTCATAAAGGTAAATTTAAACATAAATATAGAGAGTATTAATCTAGAACAAGCTCTTCTATATCTAAAGGAGGTTAGAGACTATCCACTTAAAAAAAAAATTGTTGTTTAGATAGGGTTTCACAACCTAGAAGAGTGAATGTTAAACCTAAAACAACTAAATCCATATAAAAAGGAAGTTTGGACTACAATCACACAAAAAAAACCACTCCAACCATATAACAAATGAGCAAACCATATAGCAAATGAGCAAATTATGACAAGTAGAAAAAATAAACCACTCCAACCATATAGCAAATGATGACAAGTAGATGTTTTGTTTTTTTATTTTATTATGCTAGCAATTTGTTAAAATGTATTCATGTTTTCCAAAAACTAAGAGAACTCAAAAAAGGAGCATGAAGAGATGGTTAATCTCTTCCGGAGATTGTGAGAGGAGAATAATTGCCTTAGAAGTAAGTTTAGAGGTTCTAAAAAAAAATTATGAAACTTCCTGAAAAGTGAGGGAAGATGAATGCTCTGCGGGAGCTGCTTTTGTCGCCATGGCGGGGGTTCACAGAGCATTCCCGGTATACACTGTTTCTTTGCGGTCTCTAGGGGTCTTCTCATGTTCATGGCACGGGTTACTATCCTTGAGCTTCGGGGTTCTCTCTGTTTCTTATATCTAACTCTGTCTGTCATGGTCTAACCTTTGTTTCTTTGATGGTCTCTACCTTATGTCGTATTGGGTCTTCGTTGCTTTTTGTTCTAAGCAGGCGATCGTGGTGTTGGTCTCACACAGCTGGGTGGCGACTGGGAGTTCCTCCCCTTCCCAAGGGGACTAGTACCAACCAAGGAAAAAAGTGGGAATACATGATTTTTTTAGTAGCCCCTGTGACGGGTTATTTCTGGGTATGTGAGTTATCAACCTGCATGCACTTTTGAACGATGTCTTACCCTTTTTCCTTCTGTTTGCCTTCGTTAGCATTTGTAGGGTTGACTTCTGGGTTTATTTCGGTTCCCCCCGGGGAACTAGGGTTTCGTCCTTTTCTTCCTGGTTTCTGTGATTATCAACGCTTGTGCTCCCTGTCCTTTTCCTTCCTTCTTATTCTTCGGGATTTGTTTTATCCGAAGGGTTATTTGGACTTTACTAAGCTCCAGGATTGTCCTGACGTTCGGGGTTTTTTCCTCAGGCTCTCATTTGGGCGTGTTAGTAACGGGGTTTTCTCTGGGGCGCAGTGTTGTTCCCTGGTTGGGGGTTAACTCTTACATTTCCTGGTTTCGGGTACCGGAGGACTTTAGGGTTTTTACTTCTTTCACCTTCCTTTCTGTTGGGTTTTTTTCTTTTGGTGTACTTCCAAGAGTGTCGGTAACGGTATCTCCTTTGGGCGCCATGTGTGGTTTTTTTGTGGTGGGTTGACTCTAGTTTCCCCCGGTTACCAGGGTTTTGGTGGTCGTTGGGATTTCCCCTTTCTCCAACTGGGGTGCTCGGGTTTCCGTTGCATTCTTTTCTGGCCAGTTCGGTTGACTTGTTGAGGGCCCTCTCCATGGATGACATCAAGACATCTTCTCACCACCGACGTAAGCGAAATACAAAAGGTATTAAAACCCTTGCTGGGAAATTCCGATACTTTCTTGGCCATGACGTTTTTATGGATCGTGTGACCTCCCTGTGCTCACGAGCCTTGGTGGGAAGGTTGGAATACTGCCATTTGGGTAAGAAATCCTGGGTGGATTGGGCAACGGAACACTGGAAACCGTTGCTTACCTACATTCCGACCATTAGTTTGCTCTCTAATGGATGGATTGTCTTCATTTTTCTTGAAGTTGATCATGCAGCGGTCATTCTTTATTCGATTTGGAGAATTGGTCATGGGTCTCTGGTTTTGGGGCACTGGCATACCCATTTTGACCCTCTCAGGGAACCGGTGACAAAGCGCCACCTCTGGGTGCTTCTACCATCTCTTCCCTTTCCTCTATGGAACAAGAGCATCTTTGAAGGCATTGCTAATACCGTGGGCAAATTCGTTGTGGTCAATGATCATTTCCATCTCTCCTTTGATAAGAGAATGGCACAGGTACTTGTTGAGATGGATATCTCTCACGGTTTACCTGCTGAGGTTGAGATACTATGCAAGGAAAGACTTCTGGTCCAGAGGCTCGACTACCTACATGTATCGTTTAGATGCAGCAGGTGCCACGAAATGGGACACCTTCGCAGAACATGTCCACTTCTCCTGAACTATCAGTCATGCACCAACTAGGAGGGTTCTCCAATCTCGTGCTGCCCATCTTCATCCTTTGCGTCGGCACATCCAAAAAATGGTATTTATTCCTAGTCTCTCTCTCTCTTTTGAAGATATTTCAGGTTCTATGTTTGAGGCCATTAATGAACTAGACGTTGCTCCTTTACATGCATCTTCTCCTGACTGTGTTGCCGAAGAGGCTCCTCCTTTGGCTTCTTCTATTTTACCTACTTCCCCCACTCCCGACTGCTCACTTTCTCCTGTGCTCGTTTCCAAGAACCTGCTCCCCTCTCCCTCTCTCCCCATCTCAAGCCCGCTCCCCTCTATCCATGTACCTTCTCTGACTTCTGTTGAGGATTTTTCGCCTCTCCCTCCTCTTGCCTCCCTTCCATCTCTTCTCCCCTCGCCCCATATCCCTGTAGCTTCCCCCTCCTTCTCAGACCCCTCGTTACAAAAATCCCTTTCAATCTTCTCAGCAAAAACCCCCTCCTCCCCCTCTACCCTTCATTTGAACTCTATACGCTTTGAAAATGTGACGGTCAAGAAAAAAAAAGGACAAATTGGAACCTTTAGGGGTCCTTTCTTTGACCTTAACTCCTTACACCCCTCTCTCTGTACGCATAAAAAATGCTACTAGGGGGAACCCTCATCGGGGACTTAGAGCTTCGTCTCCCCTCCCACCCGTTCCTTAATGAAAATCTTGTCCCTAAATGTTAGAGGTCTGGGAGGCAAGACCAAACATTGTAGCCTCCGGTCACTATTTCTTTCGGTTGCACCTGACATGATTCTCCTCCAAGAGACTATGTGTAGCTCTTATCCTGCTCTCCTTGCTTTCTCCAAAATTCTGCCTAACTGGGAATTCTGTGCCATCGATGCTTCGGGCCTCTTGGGGGGCTTACTTACTGCCTGGAACCCTCACTTGGTTAAATGTCGTTCCTTTGAGACTATTGTTGGTATCCTTGTGAAGGCTTCCTTTCATGGTTTGACTACTCCTATAACCATCTTCAACTGTTATGGGCCCTACCGGAATAGGGATATCTTATGGGACAAGGCCCACAGAGGGGGCCTTCTCACAACTCCGAAACTGATCCTGGGTGGGGATCTCAACTTAACTCTGAGTGCCTCTGAAACTTGGGGCAAAAGGGCTACTCTCGACCCTCTTGCTTCTCATTTCAAACTCCTTTTCGATTCTGCTGATCTTGTGGATGTTGCTCCTTCTAATGCTAGACCCGCTTGGAGAAATGGGAGGGCGGGGGAGGATGGGATTAGTAAAAGACTCAACTGTTCTTACTTTCTTCTTCTCCGATCCCTGTTCTTAAGCTCCACCGGGTATGGGCTCATCCTTTGGACATCTCTGATCATTTTCTGATTTTCCTTGAATGGAATAAATCGGTGGGGTCATGTAACTTCCCTTTTAAATTCAATAGATCTTGGCTCACTGATCCGGATTTTAACCTTTGGGTTACCAAGAGTTGGTCTGATATGTTGCCCTTATCTTCTGATAATGACCTGGACCTTCTCTCCCATAAGCTCCGCATTCTTAAGAAGGAGGTCAAAGCTTGGACGAGAGATAAAGGATCTATCTTGGAATCCGATTCTCTTAGGCTTGATGAGGAAATTGGTGCCCTTCTCTCTGGTTCCTCCTCAGGCATCCTTTCCCTTGATGACCAGTCGACTTTGACCCATCTCCGTTCCAAAAAAAAGAAAATTTTGGACCATTACCTTCTCACTTGGAAACTTAAGAGCAGAGCTAAATGGGCCTTGTATGGAGAGTCAAATACCAAGTTTTTTCATGCACTAGCTTCGGGTCGTAGGAATCATAATGTGATTTGGTCCTTGGAGGTTGAAGATGGTCACTGTATTGAGGATGAGGAAGCTCTTAAGGAGTTGGGTCATAGTCACTTTTCTCATTTTTTCTGTGATGATAAACAAACTTGTTTACTTGCCCAGCTCAAATTGGTCATGCTATTCCCCATTATGATCCCTCCTAAGGAGGCCCAAGGTCTCATTGACTCTGTCTCCTTATCTGAGATTGAGGGTGCCCTGAGATCCTTCAAAAAGGACAGGAGCCCTGGTCCTGATGGCTGGCCTGTGGAGTTCTTTATTCACTTTTTCGATCTGCTGGGAAAGGATCTTCTTTCTGTTGTTGAATGTGCTATAAAATCTGGCTGTATTACTCACTCTATCCCTGATTCCTAAAAAGGATAAGCCTGCTTCCTTTGCTGATTTTAGACCAATCTCACTGTGCAATTTGGTTTACAAGCTTATATCCAATATTATTGCCGTCAAATTAAAGCCTTTTCTGGACACACACATCTCTAGAGAGCAATATGGTTTTCTCAAAAACCGTCAAATTGTAGAGCCCATTGACATTACACAGGAGACTCTCCACTCTGTAAAAACTAAAAACACCTGTGCTCTCATACTCAAGTTGGATTTGGTGAAATATTTCGATAGAGTTAATTGGTCCTATATTAGGCTCATTCTTATCCAAATCGGAGTGCCACTCTTGGGTGTCAATTGGATTATGGGCTGTCTTACTTCAGCTAGTTTTGTTGTGTTGATAAATGGTACCCCATCTAAGTTCTTCAGTGCCTCCCAAGGTATAAGACAAGGCTGTCCTTTATCCCCCCTGATTTTCATTCTTGTAATTGAAGGGTTCAGTCTCTTGATCACTGATGCTAAGGAGAATGGTCTCATCAGAGGTATAAAAATCTCTTCGTCACTTGCCCTAACTCATCTCCTCTTTGTGGATGATGTTATTCTGCCGGGAACTGGGACCCTGCTTGAATGGATGGCATTTGAAGTTATATTAAGTACCTTCTGCAAAGCCTCTGGGATGAGTATCAGTGTGGATAAATCAGGCTTCCTCTACAATAATATAGAAAATGATACTCTTCTTGATATTTCCAGGATTATGCCCTATAAAATGGATCCAATATCCACTGGTTTCAAGTATCTTGGTTATTTTCTTAAACCTTTGGGGTACAGGATCCGTGACTGGAACTGGTTAATCCAGAAATATGAAAGAAGAATTTTTCTTTGGTCTCATAAGTACCTCTCTCTTGGAGGTCATTTGGTTCTTGTCCAAGCTGTTTTATCCAGTCTCCCGGTTTACTGGCTGGGCCTTGCACCTATTCCTATCTCTGTCCTCAAAAAGCTTAGAAGTTTAACCTTTTCTTTCTTATGGGGCTCTACAGGGGATAGACGCAGGTACCATTTGACGAACTGGATGAACCTTTCCTGGCCCAAAGATAAAGGTGGATGGGGCATTAAAAATCTTCATTGGTTCAGTATTGCTTTAAGAGCCAAGAATTTTTGGATAGTTCTTCAAAACTTTGGACTATGGCATCAGGTTTTAAAAAGTAAGTACTTGAAGAATCAATCAGTGGTGGCATGGCTCAGAGGTAAAATTTTTACTGTTCGGGGTGCCTCAGTGATCTAGAAAGGGTACATGCACACACTATCATGGCTGGGATAGTGTCTCGCTTGGCATGTGGGCAATGGGCAAGATATTCTCGTGGGAATTGACCCGATTATTGGAACTCATTCACTGTCATGGTTGCCTTTTGGTCTCAGAGAATACCTCAAGGATCTAGGTATCTCTACTCTATCTCATGCACACAATACGCTACCGGGTCAGCACCACTATTGGTACACAGCTGAGGACTTATGTATTGCTGGGGAGTGGAAATTAGCTTGGGAAAATTATACGAGAAGTCTGGAACTCAGGAGGATCAGACTCAGCTCTCTATCTGACTCCTTGGTCTGGGACTATAACAAATCGAAAGATGATGTTTCTGCAGAGTTGGTTTATGACTTTATTGTACACTCTTCTTCTCCACCGACTGGCAGCAAATTACTTGCCTTTCTTTGGTCCGGCATTCTCCCAAAAAAAATCTATTGTTTTGTCTGGCTGGCGCTGGAAAATAAAATACTTACATGGGACAATCTCCAGAAGAGAGGATGGATCGGGCCTGGCTTATGTGCTCTCCATGGCTCAGGTGATGACAACGTTCAACATATTTTTACATCTTGCTCTGTGTGGAAGAATGTTATGGTAAATCTGAGTGATCAATTTCACTTTCTTCCTCCCCAACTGAGCGATAACCTCAGTACTTATTTGGGTAACTAGATCACTAGTTTCTCCAGACATTCGGTCTGCTGCTATCTTCCTTTTTTTTCTATTTGGGTTATCTGGAAAGCTAGAAATCAGATTGTCTTTGAAGGAAAAAAGTCATCTATCCTGAGCTTGATCCAGCAGATTGCATACTTTTCTCAGATGTATTAGCCCTCTTGTATAAAGATAAAAAAAAACCTACATCTGTTGGATTGGGCCCTGCCCGTGTATTCCCCTATGGATTTTTTGATGGGACAGCTGCTAGAAACAGTGGAGGAGTTGGTTTCTGCTTATTCCTGAATGAGTCTCATTCTTTTGATTTTGCTCTGGGGGTGGGTGCTTGTACTAATACCAAAGCTGAACTGATAGCACTTTGGGCTTTGCTGCAAGTCACTAAGATGATGGGGATCCCATCACTGAATATTTCTGGGGACTCTGCTGTCATCATCAATTGGGCAAAGGGTAAGGCTGCCCTGAATCCGCCTGATCTCAATCATTGGTGTATGGATACAAGAAGCCTCATCTCTTATTTCCATCACCTTGCTTTTAGCCATACATACCGTGAACACAATCATCTAGCAGACAGACTATCAAAATCTGCCCTGTCTTTGGCTCCAGGTTGTGGTAAATACTCTGAATTTCTTGATGGTCTTTTGGCCTCTCATGAAATTTTTCAGCTCTTTTGAGCTTGGTCCAGGAGCATGTACTCCTCTATTTTATGTTTGCACCTCTTTCATGACTATGGAGCAGGCACCTTTTGATAGCAGCTTCGTGCTTTGTGTTCTCGATATGTTATGGATAATTGGGATAGACTTCTCCTCTTCCTTTGATTGGACCGATTTATTGATTGCAGCGTATGTTGTTCCACCCCCTTGGCAACTCTTGTGATATGGGACTCATTCCAGGCATTTAGCAGAAAGGACTCTCTCTATGACCTTGATTGATTGTAACCCTATGATAGGGATGGCACATCGGATGCCCTTTGATTCAATATGTTGAATAACAAGGACATGCTTTTTTCTTCCTGAAAAAAAAAAAAGAGGTTCTAAATTTTGTAATTTAAAGTTATTATTTAATTTAATTTTCATTCATTTATCAAAAACAATATTATTTAAGGAGCATTATATTTATTTTATGTTTTGGATTTTACCGTAGGTTTTGGTCGGAATCTTGTAATTTTTTTTGGTAAAAGTCAAATTTAAAATATTTGAGTCCATAAATAGATGCAACACCCTTGAATACCTATGGCACCCAAATTATGCATTTTCCATAGCTAATATATGTGATTCAGAGATTTTTTTAAGATATTTAACTAGACTCCAAACAAAATAAGATAGAAAAATATACTAAAAAAATGAAAACTTGAAATATTTAAACTACACCAATACTTAATCATCCTAGGTTTTGATAATGAATATTTTCACATTTAACCATAATAATGAAAGATTTATCTAAATAAACTTTATTATATTTATGAAATCCTAATCTTAAAAATACAAAATAATTAATTAATTATATGTAAATTTAATTCAATATTTGATGATTTTTTTTGCTCTCTTATAAATTTAGCATAGCATGGGAGAAGTTACATATTAATTTCATTGTTTTCTAACAGTTAAATAAACACAAATAGAAAGTTAACAAAATTGACAAAGCATTTATTTATAATTTAATTAAAGCAAGGGGAGCGGGCTTAGACCAAGGGTGTGAAAATTCCAGAATTCCCTGTCTCGCACCATGATAGCTTCATTTATTGTTGGAATCATCCTAGAATCATCCTGTACATCAACTCTAAAATCATGTCCTCCTGCATCCTAGCTTCATGTGCCGGATGTTGTCACCTTGGGTTAGGATTAACCGCCTTCCCATCTATCACGTTGAACTTTAATTTTTTTAGGTTAGGGAAATCGGTAACACGTCGGGATTACCTGGGCGAGGCCCGGGTTCAAAGCCGTCGGCTGCCACTATAAACCCCAGGTATATCCAACAGCCCGCAAGCCAGATATACCAGAAACTTGTGACTCAGCAAGGGTCGAGGCGTCCCGGACTCCAATCACGTTGAACTTTAATTGCATGTGGGGAGGTGGTCAGGTGGAGGGCACTCCACCGCGTGGGTGTCCTCCCACAGCCTCTCGCATCCTTATCACCCGATCTAAGGGCAAGACAATTTAAGTTAGTGCTAATACTAATAACATTTCATTAATCAACTTATGTATACTATAAGCTATATATATTAATTTGACTACTTATACCAAAGTTAAGGATTAAGCAAATTAACTAGGTTTTTTAGATAATAAAAGTTATTGTTGAGATTAGTTACATTGTATCCTTTAATTTACTAAAAAGGATTAGTTCTCTTTAATCTAAATCATATTTTCATTAAGTGACATTATTTTAATGAGGTGCAACTTGAGTGGGCCTAATGATTAAGAACATGTGTTTCCTCCTAGAACATAATAGGTTCAAAGCCTAAGGGGGTAGGGTAGGGTATGCGTACACTTCTATAGACTTTAACAGTTATATCATTATTATTGATAATGATGATGATGATGGTTAACGTCCACTAAGACCAAAATTTGGTCTATCGGACCTAAAGAAACCAATTAATTAGTTTGTTTTAAAATTGTATTCCTATGCTCAAAGAGCTTGGTGAGAAGCATACCGAGCTCACTATAATTTTGACAAGTTCAAAGGCTAGGAAGGTCGGTGTTGCAACAAAGATTTTGAAACTGAGATCTAATGTGGGTGTACGCATGGTACTCTAAGAGGAAGTGATTTTCATCTTCAATGTTCATATTCTCACAGAGATGGCAGATCCTTTCCACCCATGGTGTTTTAGGAACTGTCCAACGACCTGTTTCACTATGGAGCTCATGAGAGTTCGTTTCTTATCTTGGCTATATTGGTTTTTTTATTTGAATTGGTTAAAACATATAGATACTTTTGATCTTCTAGAGTAGGGTTGATGACCTCCTTATAATATCTTAATTTTCTTTTAGCCTCTAAATCTTTCTCACTCCACAGTTTCTCTTTAAACTTAGAAGTAACAATATTTTTAATGTTATTAATATTTTGCAATGCAATATTTTTGTCGATCCCCTAGTGGTTTAACCAGGCCCTGGTATCTTTATACCAACCTCGCTTGAGCCTAAGGTGGTTTTGTCTAGAATTAAAAGCTAGCATAGTAAGTCTATGGTCTCCCATGTTATTGATTTCGAGCTTGTACAACAGGAGCCTAGTCATAGCTAGGCTCTCGATAGGGGAAATACCCACTTCTATAAGGAGAATAAGATATGGTGTATTGCTTTTAATTTTGATGTTATACATTATAAAACGCTTCTAGATTTGCTCAATCTTTCTCCAAGATTCTCTAGAGATGCTGCGACCCCAAACCTCACATCCATACAAGATAACAAGAGCGACTAAAGTTTCAAAGAGGAACTTATTTTTATCCCACATCACAAGGTTTTCTTCTTTACAATTATTTTCAAGACCAAAGTAAGCTTTCCACCCTCCATTAATCCTTTTCTCAATGCTATAGTTCCATTTGAGCTTGTGATGTAATTCCTAGTATTTGTAAGAAGACACTTCCTCCAAGTTGCTATTGTCATACACAAAATTAGCGTAAGTGTCCTTCTTGGATTTGATAATCATAACTTTTGTTTTGTCAGTGTTGACAGTCATACCCATGGTAGAGCAGAAATCTTTAAGAAGTCCTAATTTCTTATCAAGATCAGATGGACACCTTGCCAGAAGAACAATATCGTCAGCATAGAGAAGAAGGATGATGACTATTCCAGCTAAGAACGTGCCAGCACAACCTGCTTCTTCTAAACAACCTTATAGCTTATTGATGTAAATGCCAAATAGGGTAGGGGAGAGGGGGAAACCATGTTTAACTCCGATATTACACTTAATATCTCTCGACCACCCCTCGTTGCTCTTAAACTTGGCAATTACATTCTCGTATAACCTCATTGCGACAGCTCTCAACTCGAAAGGAACCTTTAGCTCTTCTAATCTATTCCATAGGTTATTTCTAGGTACCGTGTCGAAATCCTTTCTAAAGTCCACAAAGCAACAAAAGAGATTGGATTTATCATTACGACACTCCTCCACAGTGATCCTAAACATAACAAGGTGGTCCGTTGTTGAGTGCTGCCTTCTAAAACCCGCTTGGCCTTTAGCCTGTTTACCTTCACTTTTAAGCCATCTGCTGATCTTCTTTTCGAAAATAATACCATATAACTTGGCTAAGAGTGGGCTAATCATAATTGTCCGATAATTAGAAGGGTTATTTATATCCCCGCTTTTAAAAATATGGATAATGAGGCTTTGAGTCCAAGGTTTAGGAAACCCTTGCTTGAATGCTTGATTGAATAGCTTGTGGATGTGAGGGATGAGGACATGACCTCCAATTTTTAAGATTTCTACCTGGTAACCTTCAATGTCCTTAGCTTTTCCATTTTCCAGATGCTTAACCCCAAAATCTATGTCTTCTAATGAGAAAACTTCTACCGTTGTGAGCAAGGTTTTGTTGGCAGGGGTTTTGGGTAAGTGAGTTGGGCAGCATCACAACAACTGTGCAAGCTCATGCGACACCGTGCAAGGCCAGATCAGCGCGATGGGTAGAAGAATAACCGCTTTTGAATATTTAATGTATTAGTTGACCACGTTTTGTGGACATAGGTCATTAGTGGTTAGAAGTTAGTTAGAAGTGGACCTTTGATGTAAAGGCGCAAGCCTATATATAGAGATAGCTTTGCAATTGTAAGAATCATATATTTGGACCAGGATAATAATCGGAGCAGAAGCGAGAGCAGAATCATAATCATAGAAGGAGTCATGATCAGTGCGATACAAGTCCAAGTCAATATCTGAGAGTGATCAATCTATTACGATCTGTCTATGGTCTTGATGAGTCTTCTGTTTTAAGCAATCTGTGATCTGTCTGTGTCAGATAGTGAATTTTGGGATGTAATTAGTCTCCTGGTGTGGAGAAGAATTATCTGTTTTCGATCTGTTGCGTAGAGTTAATATGACATGACGGTTGTTGCCTAAATGTCGTCTTCTATTTTCCTATTTTCTCTTCTGCGATGTCAATGAGAAGTGTATTGAATCTGTTTACGATTTACTGATGTTGCTGCAATAAACTAATGATGCGATCCATTACTATTCTGTCGCAATTTTGATGAAGCTTATTACAGTTGTTTTATGAATGATACCGCTACAATAACACTACTAGGATAAATGAATGATGTGATTGGTTAGATCCGTAGTTGTGAAGATGAATTGTGATAACTGTCTTAGTTCTATTGAATGACTTAATCTGATAGTTATGTTGTCAAAGCCTCGGATGCCATATCTTCCTTTCTTACTGCCGGAAACTTGGTTTCGACAGCTCTCCCTTGAACATCTCAGGTGAGACTTCGTCCGCTCTACGGATGTTGCTGGGAAGGGTAAAACCTGTCTGGGCCAGTGCTCAGGGAGATTGCGTTGGTTGGGCGTCAATAGAGTGAGAACCCCAGTCAACAAGGCTTTGTTGGTGGGTTTTTGCCAACAAGTTTCAAAGTTGTCTATGAAATTCATGGATTCATAAAGCTTTTTAAGATAGGAATTCCAGTCGTGTAAAACAATTCTATCATTATCTTTAGTTTTTCTAGTTAGAATTTGCCTCCATAATTTCTTAGGAGCCACTTTAGAGAGGTGTAAGAGATTTTCTTGTCTTTTATGAATATATTGTATTTTTTTTCCTTTTAGTTAGGGCTTTGTATATTTTTATTTTGTCAATTTTAAGAGACTCATCAAGAGCTTCCTTAATTTATCTTCTCACACTTTTACAATATTTATCTTACAAAGGGTTGGTTTTTCTATTTCTTTTATTACTTGAGACTTCAATTGAGAACTTGTTAATAGAATGTGAGAAGGTTGTAGTAAAATTATGATAGAGGTCTTCTATGTTATCTATACTTGATAAAGGAAGCAAATTAATTTTTAAATCATTTAGGAAAAGATCATTTTTATTTCTATCAAAGATCAAGTTTTTTTGGCTATAAGGATTATCTTCTATGGGATCTCTATGCATGACAGAATTGAGTTACAATTAAGGGTCTATGATCTGATTCAGGCTCGTGGTCCTTTAAGATGTCAAAATTTATTATTTCATTGTATAAGGGATATCAAAAATAACATATTCTACCACGCTATCACCAAGCCCATGGATACAGGTCATCTGGCTAGAATTGGACCACTTCTTTAGACCATTTCAAATTATGAGATCTTGAGCACTACAAAGCTTAACTAGCTCAGACCCAAACAAATTTTCCCCTAGATATTCAGAGCTTCTGTTGTTCCTGCTAGCTAGAGTAAGGTCTTCATCTAACCAAAGAGGATTAGGGTTGGAATAATTGCTTAGAAGAATAGTTTGTTTGCTTGAAGTACGAGCATTAAAGTCACCCATTAAGAGGATATTACCTTCATTCCTTAGGCTAGAAATATCATTATCTAAACCATGGTAAGGACAATTTTTATCTAAATTGTTTTTCTTATATAAGTTAGAATTAATAGGGGCAAAATAACAGATTGCTAGGTAGGTTTTTTTTATCATTAATGCCAGTAATCTCTATCCAAATATATTGGTTGTAAGGGTCTTTTTTATAAATCCTAGCATGGGGGGGGATGTTCTTCCTAATGAAACAAGCTATACCCCCAATGCCTCTACGATAGGATCGTTTGTTCCAGATTGACCAAAGTATAAAACCATCTATGTTAGGGACTTAGATTCTTGGCGCTCCCAAGTTTCAACTAACAATATAATATTAACTTCATTCGAGATCCAACTTAGCTTGGGGCCTTTGTTCCATGGGAAGCCCCGACAGTTCCAAGAAAGAATCCGGAGCATGTTGAATTGCTATTTATTACTATCTTTTTGGTTTCTATCTCGAATAATGACTTTTCTATTTCTGATTATTGCTCATTTTCCTTCCTTCCTTCCTAGCTTCTTTTACCTTTTGAAACTCCTTTCTTAATTCTACTTGATCTTCTGGAATGAGATCTTCATTTATAAATATTCCCGTTCCTTTTAGGCTTGAGGTTTTACTAAGTATGTCATACTTATGGTCAGTAGAGCTCACATTTATCCGGATAAACCTTCCTTTGTTCTCAGTTAATTTCCCCAACTTTGTTACTTATGTGAGACATGTTGTTTCAATTTATAATCTATTATGTAATTATGTGTGGGCTATGGCTAATTATCATCTTCTACCTCCTCTTTCAATTATACTATTTTTTGTTAATAATAAACACATCACATCATTAACACTTGAAATAGTCCTCCAAAGAAAAAAGTATCACAACCCATAAAATTTATGCATGTTAACTATCACCATAGTCATCATATAAATTAAAAAATAATTAAATATAATATTATTATTATTATTAAAATATAGCTTTTACATAGAAAAAATCAAATATATTTTATTTTATGATTTTGTATATGGCAAATTAAAAATTGATCAAATATAATAATAATATTATTTTTAAAATAGAGCTTTTACATTAAAAAATAATATATTTTATTTTTTAATTTTGTATATGACATTGAATGAAATGTTATGATTTAAATACATAAAATACCAATTAAAATAATTAGTTAAATAATAATTGTTATGAAGTAAATTATTATAATTTATTTGAACTTTTAAATGTTGAAATTTTAAAATCTATTTTTTAGTTTTACAAATAGAAAATATTAAAATAATAATCAGATTAAAAAAATAGTAATAAAAAAAATTAACTGATAAATTTTATTTATTTATTATTTTTAATAAACTTAAAATTCCAATAAATTTATATAAATATTCTTTTAAAAGTAATAAAATAATTTTAAAATAGTAAAGTAGCTTAAATATGTTCTGTACTTGAATCTGTTCAAAGGTAAAATTCCTTTTGTTTCATTAATTACAGCTTGGCATTAACCTGTATTGTTAATGTATACAGTTGGCATGAGTGCAGGATGCCTCGAACAAAATTATATTTTTGTTCGGGAAAAGACGTACACTCTGTCAAACTATGCAAATTTGACGATATACAATTTTAGTGTATAAAGATTTAGCGTGTGATTTAAAAATTTCTGAAATATTCCGTTGATAACTCATAGATATAGATCTGGATTGACAATAGAATATCACTTCAAAAAAAGTGGTCGGAAAGGAAAAAGAAAAATGAAGTTTGGATTTTACCCGGAGCAGAAGTGGTCGGAAAGGAAAAAGAAAAATGAAGTTTGGATTTTACCCGGAGCAGAATCTTTTGACAAATAGGAGAATGCAATTGTTTTTTCTTTTTGAACAAAAGTTGAGCTGAGATGAAAGAGGAATCTGTAAGGAACCCAAAGACATGGGCATTCAGATGATCTCTCTTTTTCTTTTGTTATCTCTCTTTTTCTTTTGTTAAATTTAATTATGCTTTCGACATTTTCCAATATCAAAGCTAGCAATGAAATTATATCCACCGAGGAGCCACTCATTCATTTAATTATTATCAGCTTTGGCCTCATAAATAGCAGAGCCGCTCTGCTATTTGGATTGCATCGGAAGGATTTGATAGATAGATTGGACCTCTCTTGGAGTTACAGAGCCGTAGCCATGGCGTTCCGAATGGTAAGCAATCAAAACTGCTTTTATTTTCATTTCTTTCGGTGGAAACTACCAGAAATAGTCAATTAATTAATGGGTTGAGCTGAATTTTGTGTACATTGAATGACATCCATCGTTTCAGTCGAGTGCTTCTTCTGGAATGGGCGTTGCCGATGACTGCAAGCACACTTTCCTTGAGCTGAAGAGAAAGAAGGTCCATCGCTACGTGGTGTTCAAGATCGACGAGAAAACTAAACAGGTGGTCGTTGAAAAGACCGGAGGACCTGCCGAGAGTTACGATGATTTCACTGCCTCCCTCCCCGAGAACGATTGCCGATACGCTGTCTATGACTTCGATTTCGTCACCTACGAGAACTGTCAGAAAAGCAAGATCTTTTTCATTGCATGGTAATTAATTTCATCTACCTTCCCATTTCAATTCTTTTACTTCGTCATCCCCACACCCAGTTTAGGCCAGTTCCTGTTTCAGTTTCATCTTTAAGCATTTTTGCATACAAACGAATTCTGATCATGCTGAAAAATGAGGTTAATATGTTTGAATCGTTGGTGTGTTCATGGCCCAGTCATCCTGGGGGCTCTTGTTATTTTGGGTCTCCCGTTTTCTTCATTTTTATCAAGTTTTTGTGTCATGGGATATCAGCTTAGTCATCGTCATTTATTTGGTTCCATAGATTGTCTGGTCTGGTGTTTTTATCAATATTTGTGTCATGAGATATCAGCTTAGTCATATTTATCTATTTGGTTCCATAGATTGTCTGGTATGCTGTAGTTACAAATATGATCGGATGGGTTAGACAATGCAACCAGTTCCATTATTACGGAGAGACTTAAACAAAACCCTCCACCTACAGGTTAATGTCCCCATCCCTGGAGCCTATCTCAAGCTTTATGAATCTGAAAGCAGGTTTTGGGGCGCAAGTCAAAGGGTTGATGTGACGGTATCCTCCCTCACTCTGGTACTAACATCACCGGTTGTATAGGTGACATGCCTTGTGGTCCTCTCTGGCTTGTGGTTGTTATCTGTGTGATATATTACAAGCTGATCAGATTTCCTTCTACGCCAATAATTGCTGTACCTGTGTTGGGTGTGTGTTGTGAATAATCTCACATGCATAACAATTGTGAGTCAAAGTTGGTTTATGAAGCAACAATGAGTGGGATTTTGTTTGAAAATAATACTAATTACTCTTGATGAAGGGAATCTCTGTTGTGTCTGATTGAAGCCATGATTCCTTAACCACTTATGTTCTCTTTGGTTATGAACTGTTATCTAATTCAAACTATCTGCATTGCTAGATTAATACAGACCTTTAGGTTACAGGCTTTTTCTGAAGCCTCCATCAACCGGGCACAAGTTCATGTGTTCCCCTTTCTACAAAAGGGTGCAGTTGATAAGAAATTTCATACACCTGTAAAGTTTTCCTTTTTGGTAACCACTGGAAGAGAAGGAACTTTGTTTATGAACTGTTATCTAATTCAAACTATCTGCATTGCTAGATCAATACAGACCTTTTCTGAAGCCTCCATCAACCGGGCACAAGTTCATGTGTTCCCCTTTCTAAGAAAGGGTGCAGTTGATAAGAAATTTCATACATCTGTATAGTTTTCCTTTTTGCTAACCACTGGAAGAGAAGGAACCTCTGGTTCTCTGATTAGGTTGAACCCTTGAGAATTAATGATCTTTCTATGCATCATTTTAATTCAAATTGTCTGATGTCAACAATAAAAAATCTCTCAGTTTATGGGTCCAGTTTGTATCGAAATTGACTTTTCACAACGTTGTGTCTGATTGAAGCCATAATGCCTTAACTGCCTTTAATTGTGGATGTTCTATTTCGTTATGGACTGTTATCTCATTCAAACACTCTGCAACGCTAGATTGATACAGGCCATTAGGTTACAGGCCTTTTGTGAAGCCTCTGAACCCTCCATCAACCAGGCAGAAGTTCATTTGTAATTTTGTCCTCCTTTCTACAAAAAGGTACATGCGGTAAAAAAATTCACCAATCTGTAAGGTTTTCTTTTTTGGTAATCACTGGAGGAGAAGGAACCTTTGATTCTTTGCTTAGGTGTAGGTTCATCTATTTCTTTTTGAAACATAATGATCTTTGTATGAATAATGAACCATGTCAATTCAAATTGTTTTATGTCAACTATAAAAAATCTCTAGCCTGGTGGGCTAACTCAAGTGGCTTAGTACTTCGAGCTCCATGCAGCAGGTCTCAGGGTTGATCCCCTAGGATGGCTGCCTCTGTTGTGTGCTTTACTCAATGTCCCTGCCAGGTCAGGTGCCTTAATCAGCACCGATGGATACCATTCCCAAAATGTCGGTAAGTGGCCAGGGGTTTCTACGTGAGGTTTTCCTTGTGAGAAATAAAAACTAGAGAAAATCTCTTAGAGTCTTGGGTCCAGTTCTTATTGACATTGACTTTTCACAACATTGTGCCTGATTGAAGCCACGAGACCTTAACTACCCCTCATTGTGGATGTTCTCTTTGGTTATGGACTGTTCTCTTATTCAAACACTCCGCAATAAGATTGATACAGGTCTTTTCTAAAGCATCCACCAACCAGACAGAAGTTCATGTGCCCTCCTTTCTACAAAAGGGTACAGGTGGTAAGAAATTTCATCCATCTGTTAAGTTTTCTGTTTTAATAACCACTGGAGCAGAAGAAACCTTTGATTCTCTGCTTAGGTGTGGGTTCATCTATTTCATTTTGGCCTTTATGGGATCCTATGGATCATGTTAATTCAAATTCTCTTTTGTCAACTATAAAATTCTCACAGTCTACGGGTCCAGTTTGAATTGACGTTAACTTTTCACAACATTGTGCCTGATTGAAGTCATGATGCCTTAACCACCTCTTAGTGTGGATGTTCTCTTTAATTATGGACTGTTATCTTATTCAAAGTTTCAAACGCTCTGCGATGCTAGATTGGCACAGGCCTATTCTGAAGCCTACATCAACCAATCAGAAGTTAATGTCTCCTCCTTTCTACAAAAGGGTACAGGAAGTAATAAATTTCGCCCATCTGAAAAGTTTTCCTTTTTTCTAAACCCTTGGAGGAGAAGGAACCTTTACTTCTCTGTTTAGGTGTAGGTTCATCTATTTCTTTTTTAAACTTAATGATCTTTGTATGATACTTCAATCTTGTTAATTCAAATTGTCTTTTGTCAACAAGAAAAAATCTATCAGTCTATGGGTCCAGTTTGTATCGACATTGACTTTTCACAACAATGTAAATTATAATATTTGAACCAGCCCAGACCCACTGCCAAGAATGGCCACGAAGACTATTTAGTATTTAGTTTCTAAATTGACAGATGCTGAACTTCAATTTATAGATGTTACAATGAAATTACTTTTCCAACATTTGCAGATTGATTATTTTTCGGTATCGTTCTGAAGCTCACTCTAATTGAAATAATATTTTTTGGGAAAGGGGCCAAGTAGACAGCCATTCCTATATTGCTACTATAAATAATTTCATGTCTTTTAGTATATCTGGGACCTATCACTAGGAAAAATCTGTTTATTTCCTTTTTTTGTTTATCAACTGTGATCTATTGAAGATATTGTCTTTATGTATGACTAATAGAATCCATACATGTTTAGGTGTCCTGATTTATCCAAAATCAGAGCAAAGATGCTTTATGCTACAACTAAGGACAGGCTGAAAAGGGAACTCGATGGTTTTCACTATGAGGTTCAGGCCACTGATCCCTCTGAGATAGATATTGAAGTAATTAGGGACCGTGCAAATTGATCGGTAGCATCTATTTATGCTCAGCAGAGCAAAAGGTGTGAACATAATATACTGCTGTTTCACAGTGTGGTGTTCTTATTTATTTGCAGTACTCTACCAGGGAAACACCTGCCATTTTCATTTACATGACTTGTGACTTCCAATTTCACGCAAAGAAAATGTTTCTATAGAAATATGCATGCTTATGGCAGAGTTGGAAATATTGGATTAAATGTGGTGCTTGGCCTAGTGGTGGCCCTTATTACAAGAATCAGAATGTTTATGTAGAACCCTTTATGGTGTGCCTATTAAAGATCTTTGTATCAATTGATATCTTTCATTTCAGTTTTAGTAATGCTGCTGTCTTGGATGATAGCTAGATGAAAAGCCAAAATCAGGGTCCTACTGCTGCATGTGTATATATTCATTTCCAGAAAATGGATTTAAACTTAAAGATATTATTTCTCTCTTCACTGGGTGGCTCTTGCCAGTTAGTTGTCACATGTTCAGATTGTGTTAAGTCAGATGAATTCAAACACAGTGCCTCATAGCTTGTGACACATTTTGGGTCTTTAGATGTTGGAAGAGAAATGAGTCTCTCATCTTGGGGTGCTTGATCATAAAGATTAGGGTTCTTACCAAACCATGGATCCCATTATTGCTTTAAAGATTTTCGTTTTTCTGAGTAACTGCTCTGAAATTATTTCAGAATAAGTTCATCAGATGTCCCCAAGATACAGTCCAAGTAGGGAAACTTGAAATTTTGAGTGCTTTAAAGAGGTTTTGAAGATCTAAAATCTTACTGGGCATGTGTAATTTGAGGGGCCTACCAGTCAGGGACTCAGGTCATTTCAGTAGGTCTGCTACAACAAAAGATGAAAAGTCTTAAGCTTCCAAATTCAGTCATTACATTATCTTCCAGTTTTTCAGCTTAAAAGCATCTTTGGTTTTAATGTTTTTGCAAATTTTGCAGCTTATTTTAGCAAACCCACCTCTCACATGAACTCTTTTAGTTTTGTTGTTCAGGATTTCTTAACTGGCATGAGTCAACCTTCCATTATTTATGTACAACTTGTGGCTATTCTTACCTGTATTGGGGTATCTTTTCAAGTCAGAAATGTGCTTTATTGAGAAATTATCTCTACAGTTGATATGTATAATCCTTGTTTTAAGCTCAAGTACCCATACCTGTTTCAGTTTTAAGTTGTGCATTAAAGCCAAATGAGTATTTAACACATGTAATCCTTAACCTCTCAATATATTGAGAATAAATCTTTCCAGGTTATGCTTGTAACATTCATTATTTGACATTACTGTTAAATAGAGCTAAGAGCATACCTAAGTATACCCCATTCTAAGAGATCTCTAGTGGTGAGACCGGTAAAATATTGCTGTGCAATATTTTTTGTGGACATGATTTTATGTAATTGCAACCCAGAACTGTATTCCTTATTTTGTGCATAGATAATATATAACATAGCACATGGTAACTATTGTCTTCAGACTCTTCACTGTTGCTAATATATGTATACGCAAACACTACTTCACTATTGCTATCTTGTTCTTCACTACTCCAGTTTGATCTTTTGGTGTGGACTTACATCTACAAGTACAAAGGTTAACTTGTTCTTCACAACTCCAATTTGATCTTTTGGTATGGACTTAGATTTACCAGTACATTATTAAGGTTAAGGTTCGGTATAATTAATTTAGTGTTCTTTTTATCCTGGCTTAGGAGAAGTCAAAACTTTTTCTCCTAGAATATTTCTCAAAATGTAGAGTGATCTGTGCAATATTATTTGTGGAGGACAAGTAAAATAGAGTCATCTGTGCAACATTTTCTGTAGAAGACCAGTAAAATATAGAGTGATCTGTGCAACATTTTCTGTAGAAGACCAGTAAAATATAGAGTGATCTGTG
Source organism: Pseudotsuga menziesii (assembly GCA_001517045.1). Lineage (NCBI taxonomy): Eukaryota > Viridiplantae > Streptophyta > Pinopsida > Pinales > Pinaceae > Pseudotsuga > Pseudotsuga menziesii. Next base: position 354,042 of record LPNX010059182.1, read on the forward strand.
CAATATTTTCTGTGGACATGCTGTTTCTATGTAATTGCAGCCCATAACTGTCTTCCCTATTTTGTCTCTAGACAATATATAGCATAACACATGGGAACTACTGTCTTCACTGTTGCTAATACACACACAGACACACACTCTCTAAGTTTTTCAGTATTGCTATTTTGTTCTCCACTACTCCAGTTTGATCTTTTGGTGTGGACTTACATTTACAAGTACAAAGATTAACTTGTTCTTCCCTACTCTGGTTTAATCTTTTGGTGTTGACTTACATTTACAAGTACAAAGATTAACTTGTTCTTCACTACTCCAGTTTAGTATTTTGTTGTGGACTTACATTTACATGTACACATATTAAGGGAAAGGTTCAATACAATTACTTGAGTGCCCTTTTTTCCTTGATTTGGAAATGTCAAACTTTTTCCTCCTTTAATATTTCTCAAAATGATCATGTTTATCTGAATAAAAACACTTTTCTTTGTTAAAAAAGATGGAGTTGTCTGTATATAAATCTTTGTACTCGGTGCTGTCATGCCTTTGATTTTCTCATATATCCTTGCTGGCCAAATCTTTGTTTTCTTTGGATCTTCTGTTTTGCTGCAAAAACATGCTCAAAATTACCATCTTTATCATAGAGCTTATTTCATTGCTCCTGCAAAAATAACCCTCCAAGTTCATCAAATGTTAAGGGATTTGTTCTTGTCAATAGACTTGAACATTTTACAAACACTTGAGGTTGAGTAAAACTGTTTAGTGTTATAGAGATAAGATCACCACTTCCAATATCATCACCTACAACAATTAACTGGCCTCTTATATTTTTGTGTTTAGTGGGGTGATCTGTGATTGACACCTTCTGCCATCATCAAACTATCAAATACTCTTTCAAATAGAGAATCTTGGTTCCACAAGAAAGGCTAGTATAAGGCCTTCAATGCATCCTAATCTTGGTTCCACAAGAAAGGCTAGTATAAGTCCTTCAATGCATCCTAAGCTTCTTAGGAGGTCTTTGCATCTTGCACGTTGAATGATGTCATCTAAAAGTGAGATGCAAAATATTGTCAGAGATTATCAGTAGTACTTGATTCATAAAATATAGAAAACGAGAAGTTTATAGGTATGCAACCAAATAATAGGAAAGATCACTGGAGATAGAAGCCTCTGTGTGTTTGCATAGCTATTAATTTAGATTCATTAAACAGTAGCACTAGGAAAATGACATAATGATAGTATTATTCATCTCAATCACACCGCACATAAGATATTGGAAAGTTTAAATGCCATTCAGCTTAAAGTTGTCCAAAATTTATGAGTCCGAAAGGCAATAAATGGTTTTCAAAGTCCTGAAACAGATTAAGCCCAAAGTCTGTAACAAAACCAACAAAAAACCAGAGAGCAATCTTTGAGCAATCAATTGAAAGTGTGATGGGAACATATTGTTTGTCTAGGGACACGATCTGAAGCATGCACATTTAGTGGAACAAAAGAAATGAGAGAATGGAAGAGGACAAAGGATAGACAGAACACACTGAAAAGGAGACAAGAAGAGACAAGGTGACTCTTATAGCAACAAAGCTTGAGGCATATATCCTCACTTAATAGAAACTCCATATTTTATATGATTGTCTTCAAGAAAAGGTCATAATTTTTAAGATCATTGAGCCTCCTTTAACCAGTTCTTTGCCCCTGTTGAGGTGTCAAATTGCTCTTGCAATGCCTGGAAGTATTCTCTAACTTTGGCCATGTCATTAGTAATTGCAACTATGACATGTGCCCTCAATTTGGACAATTTATCTTACATATCCAGAATCATATCCATTTCTCTTTGAGGAAAACTCACTAATTTGTCTAAGATAGTGCCTTTGTAGAAGACAAGTGCGAAGGTCTGCTTTGCTGAGATTTTCTTTTGTGCTAAGTTTTCTCAAGGTTTTTAAATTCTGCCCTTCTCTTAGAAACTAGCTAGCAAAGGTATTGGAGACTAGTTTTACAAGTAGGATTATCCTACATTTGAGTATAAGGAGATCATTTTGTTAAATTGTGATAAAACTGAATCTTTGTCTTTAGTCGTCTCTTTTAACGCTTGGATAATCCTCTGGGTAACCAGTATCTTATCTGCATAAGAATGACATGCATCCCTAACTTGAGGAGTAGTAGGAAAGTTCATTGTGTTTCTCTGTATCTGTGTAATCTTTCTCATCCATAAAAGAAAGCTTTCATATAACCATTGAAAAGAAACTCTATTTCTGCTAATATCTTCTGAAAAAAAATCATAGTGATATAGATGTTATGGCTTATACCAGTTGGAAGATAAATCAGATTCCACTGTTCAGAATTGGATAGAGAGTCTTTCTCATCTTCCACTTCATCGATCAATTCATCAATGGACTCGGCATATGCATTAGTTGATGGGACCTGTACAACATGTCAGTTTCTTGTGAAAGTGCTATTGTTTAAGTCAGCTGTACAGAGACAGGGGAAGACCTAAGGGCATCCTTGTAGGCTTTTGATTCAGACTCAAATTCAATAACTCTTTGAAGCAGCTTCCTTTTTTTCTTGCATCTCCCCTTGCATTTTATCCACAACATTTCCATAAGAAGTATGGAGAAATTCAAACTTTCTATAGGGGTCATGTTGCTTACATCTATCCTCTGCCGGGCAATATTGGAATCTATGGCATTAACTCGAGATTTTAGTTTTGGTGCTTTCGGAGTTGTGAATCTGATTATAAGGTAATTTTGATTCTTCTTGTATTTTAAAAAGGTTTGTTGTCTTTCAAATTTCTGAGGCTGGAAAGAGCATTTAGGGGACGAAGGTAGATTGTTGGATATGATACTTTTCTCCTCTTATCTAACAACTGCAACCAAGAGGCATCGTCATGTTCTTCCTCACTTTCTTGAGGAATCAAGGCTGTATTTTCACATACATGGGAATTTTCATGTAAATAAGCATGCATTCTTTATGACCAAGTTGTTTTAATTGTTCCTCCTCCTGAGGTAGAATCAATCTCTATTGGGTTTTCAATGCATCCTGGATTGGGACCTATACTTTGGGTTTGTATTTCTATATTTTCCTTACCTTCTTCTGGGGAACCGGGAGGTTTCTGCCTTTTAGGATGAGAGTCATCCTCAAGCCCGAATTTCTTTCTTTACCCTCTTTTGTGGGGGTCATCTTGATCTCCCTCACCTCCATCGTTTGCAATCCTTCCTCCTTGAGTGGGTTTAGCTGCTGCGGTTTTAGAGTTGCAAACTTTCCCAATCTCCTTTTGGGTTCTTTAGTCTCCCCTTTCTTGGTTCCTGCCGTAGATGAGGAAGAGGTATCTTTTGCACTATGCTATCTAGATACATCTTAAAAGTTATTGGATGGAGGGGCAGATTCATTAGGATCATCAACATCTTCATCATTTCTGCCTCCAAACCCCGATAGAGTTTAGTTATTCTGAGGGGATTGACTTCCTAATTTCTTTCTAGAAACCCACTCATAGCTTTGAAGGTTATCGGAACCATCCTTTTCGTACTTGATATAAAAATTGTCGCTGCATGTGTCTGTTGTAATCGCCATCTAGATCATAACATAATCTCTGATCTGAATATAGTAACTGGAGTCCATTCAAATGACTTACGCTATTTTTGTAATGCCCAATGTTAAAGATATTCAAAAATCACTATACCAATGGGCAGGAATTAAAACATGCCTTCTTTTCTCCACTTGATCAGTTATGAACTGGAGTAATTTGCATGCATAGCTCAGCTAGAACAATCTTTCATCCACATATTTGGGGAGGTAGAGAGGTGTCTCTGAAGCAATATACTCAAATGTAGGAATGAAAAACAATCCTTCTTTTCTATACTTTACTACCAATCAACAACTGGAGTAATCTATCCCCATATCTCAGACATAAATTGTTGAATATTGTAACTTCAAAAGATATTCTAAATGTATTTTACTGATGTAACCCAAGGGAGATGCTATTATTCCTCCGACTGGGTGTTACTATTGTATTTGGTTATCATAGAGTCATGAGGTAAAACCTCCATTGTGTGTCAGGTCTTTAGCACCCTAATAAATATAATATAATGTTGTATTGAGTCTTCCTAAGTGAAGTCAGCCCACTTAGTTAAGTGGGGCTGACTTGTTAGGTTAAATGTCAAGTGACAAAAAGAGTATAAATAGAGGAGATGTGTTCCTCATTTGAATACACACTCACTTGTGCACAACGCATAGAAGAGAGAGAGAGAGAGATTTGTTGAATGGAGGCGCACATATCTAGGGTCTTGTGTTTTACTTTTTGTACATCTTATACAGAGAAAGTTTTGCTGGGTTTTCTTTCCCCATGAGGGTTTCCCAAGATAAATCTTTGTGTTCTTTTGTGTGGCTGTGCTTGTCTATCTTTCAGTGATCTTTTGCTTATGGTTATGCTGTTATGATGCTAAATGTTATAAGCTTTGATTCCATGTTAAGTTTTTAATGGTTATGTTGTTATGATGCTAATTATAAGCTTTGATACCATGTTAAGTTTTTAATGGTTATGTTGTTATGATGCTATATAGCATCATAACAACATAACCATTAAAAACTTAACATGGTATCAAAGCTTATAACATTTAGCATCATAACAGCATAACCATAAGCAAAAGATCACTGAAAGATAGACAAGCACAGCCACACAAAAGAACACAAAGATTTGAAGTCGAAAACAGAGCGACTCATGTATGCAAGTTGAAAAAGCCTTTGTATGGACTGAAGCAAGCTCCTAGAGCTTGGTATGGAAGAAAAGATAGCTTCTTGACAAGCTTGGTCTTTACCAAGAGTAAAGTTGATCCTAACCTTTACCTTAAGGTTATGGATGATGAACTTGTCATACTATTGATGTATGAGGATGATCTATTTCTGACTGGAAATGAGAAACATTTCACAGATTGCAACAAGAGGCTAGCTGAAGAATTCGAGATGAAAGATCTTGGATTGATGCATTATTTCCTAGGGTTGGAAGTGTGGCAGAGCCTAGAAGGAATCTTTTTTGAACCAGGGAAAGTATTCTGTGGAAATCTTAAGAAGATTTGATATGTTGGATTGTAAAGCCATGGATACCAACATGAAGCTGTTGTCTAGTGATACATCATAGTTAGTGGATATGACTCAGTACAGACAAATTATTGGATCATTGATATATCTGACGAATACAAGGCCAGATATATGCTTTGTTGTGAACACCTTGAGTCAGTATCTAGTTAAACCTAGATGTGTTCACCTGATAGCTGCAAAGCATGTGATAAGGTACCTTAAAGGTGCGACAAACTTGGGACTTTACAATGGTATAGATCATGACTACATATTATATGGATATACGGATTCAGCTTGGGCAGGAAGTGCCGTAGATAGGAAGAACACCTCATATGGATGTTATGATCTGGTATTTGCCATGATCTCATGGTTTAGTCCAGTGTTGCTCTTAGTACAACTGAAGCAGAGTACATTACGACTTGCTCTGCTATTTGGCAAGCCATATGGCTTCGGAAAGATGATGTCAAAACTATTTGACATAGAGTTGGATACCACAATGATTCTTTATGACAACCAAAATTGCATAAAGATGACAAAGAATCCCGTGGGATATGGGGCCAAAGGGAGACATAAAACTCCAGTATGTGAGTACCGATGAGCAATTTCCTGATGTGGTGACCAAGCTTCTATGACAAGCTTGGTGTAGTTCGAAAAGACTTTCCCTACAAGGAGGAACAATGATGTTGATACTGAAGACTTTCCTCGCAAGGAGGAACAGTGATGTTGATAATGAAAACTTTCCTCGCAAGGAGGAACAATGATGATGATACTCAGACTTTCCTCGCAAGGAGGAATAATGATTATATGGACCCTTCTCAAAAAGGAGAAACAGGTCGAAGATATGGACCCTTCTTGGAAAGGAGAAACAGGTCGAAGATACAGACTTTCTTCGAAAAAGGAAGAACAAGTCAAAGATATGGACTCTCTTCGAAAAGGAAGAACAAGTCAAGGATACGGACTCTCTTCGAAAAGGAGGAACAAGTCGAAGATATGGACTATTCTCGGAAAGGAAGAGCAAGTCGAAGATATAAACCCTCCTCGGACAAAGGGGGAGCAAGTTGATAATATGGATCCTCCCGAAAATGCGGAGTGATGATGAGACTGTCATCGATGATGGGATGACATTGATGCTCCAACATGAAAGAGGCCAAGTGTGCTTGAAGATGCTGACAAGGTCCGACATTGACTTGTGGACGATAGTATCCTCTTTTGAGGATGACAGGTATAGCACTATGTTCATGAGAGTGGTCCTTACTAGCTAAGGATGGCCCTGCAGATGTTACTCTCATGGAGAGTACCCACATTCATTTGTGGATACCGTAGTATAACATTCACTTGCGAATGGTCCAAGCCTTCATGCTGAGGATGTCCTATGATGAGTCCTCACATACGATAGGATCGATACTTAGGTACGGTCAAGATCTGCTTTGTAGACATTACTCTCACATGGAGAGTACCCACATTCAGTTGTGGATACCGTAGAATAACACTCACTCAGGAGTGGTCCTAACCTTAGTGGTATGGATGCTCTACGATGAGTCCTCACGGACAAAAGGACTGACATTTTGTATGCAGTCAAGATTTGCTCTACAGAAAATACTCTTGTATGGAGAGTATTCCTACATTCATATGTAGATACCATAGAATAACACTAGCTTGGGAGTGATCCTAACCTGTGTGGTATGGATGCTCTATGATGAGTCCTCACAGACGTTGTAGTATAACACTCACTTGGGAGTGGTCCTAACCTATGTGGTATGGATGTTCTACGATGGGACGACATTGTGTATGCGATCGAGATCTTCTCTGCAGACAATACTCTTGCTTGGAAGAGTATGCCTACATGTAAGTGTAGATACCGTAGTATGACACTCACTTAGGAGTGGTCCTAACCTGTGTGGTATGGATGGTCTTCGATGAGTCCTCATAGACAATGGGGCCGACAATGGGTGCAGTCGAGATCTACATTTCGTTGTAAACGATTCAGCTGATCGATTTCATGGATCATGTTGATGGAGGATTGCATCGTCCTTGGACTTATGTCCTAAAGCAATTGGGATTGATTATCCCGCAAATAGATCATGTGTACTGCAGGTAGCGTGGCGGCGAAGGATCAAGTAGATCAAAGTACAACATCGAAGGGTCGACTGGATTGAAGTGCGGTTGCAAAGGATCAAGAAGGATCGAAGTGCTGCTACAAAATGATCGAAAGGGTCGAAGTGCTGCTACAAGGGATTGAGAAGATCTGAAAGTTGCTACAGAAGATCAATGTGTTGTTGCAAAGGATCGAGAAGATCAAAGTGCTGATGCAAAGGATCAGAAGATCGAAGTGCTGTTGCAAAGGATCAGAAGATCGAAGTGCCGCTGCAAAGGATCGAGAAAGATCGAAGTGCTGCTGCAAAGGATCAAGAAGATCGAAGTGTTGCTGCAAAGGATTGAGAAGATCAAAGTGTTGCTACTGCAAAGGATCAAGAAGATTGAAGTGTTGTTGCAAAGGATCAAAGTATTGCAAAGGATCAGAAGATCGAAGTGCTACTGCAAAGGATCAAAAGATCAAAGTGTTGTTGCAAAGGATTAGAAGATCGAAGTACCACTGCAAAGGATCAAAAGATCGAAGTGCTGCTACGAAGGATTGAAAGATCGAAGCATTGTTGCAAAAGGATCAAGTGATCATGTGATGCAGAAGATGAAGAGTAACTATTCCAGTTACTAATTGTGAAAACTTCCTGTGACGTATAGATGTATAGCCTCGATGATGTTGCAGATATTGTCTCTCTGTTCTCCTATAGTCTATGATGATGTTGTCAGTAGAATAACCTTCTCGTTAAGGGGGAGTGTTGAACATCGTAACTTCAAAGGATATTCTAAATGTATTTTACTGATGTAACCCAAGGGAGATGTTATTATTCCTCTGGCGGGGTGTTACTATTGTATTTGGTCATCATAGAGTCATGAGGTAAAACCTCCATTGTATGTCGGGTCTTTAGCACCCTAATAAGTATAATATAATATAATATTGTATTGAGTCTTTTTAAGAGAAGTCGGCCCACTTAGTTAAGAGGGGCCGACTTGTTAGGTTAAATGTCAAGTGACGAAAAGAGTATAAATAGAGGAGATGTGTTCCTCATTTGAATACACACTCACTTGTGCACAACGCATAGGAGAGAGATATATATATCTACTGGAGTGAGGTGCACCTATTTGGGGTCTTGTCTTTTACTTTTTGTACATCTTATATAGAGGAAGTTTTGTTGGGTTTTCTTCTTTGTGAGGGTTTCCCAGGATAAATCTTTGTGTTTCTTTTGTGTGGTTGTGCTTGTTTATCTTTCAGTGATCTTTTGCTTATGGTTACGCTGTTATGATGCTAAATGTTATAAGATCTTATATAACCATTAAAAAATTAACAGAAACAACCTATCATCCACATTGTTGGGGAGGTAGAAAGGTCTGTCTCTGAAGCCATATAATCGAATGTAGGAATGAAAACATTCCCTATTTCTCTAATTGACCAATCGCGAACTAGAGTAATCTGCCTGCACATCTCAACTAGAAACAATCTATCATCCACACATTTGGGGAGGTAGAGAGGTCTCTCTCTGAATCTATATACTCAAATGCAAGATAATTCTGCTTGTAAAACCAATTTAGAACATTTTTTAGAGCCATTTTGGCTCTGTTGATGAATCTTAAGGTTACAGGTTCTTTAGGACCTGGTAAGTTTTGTAAATAAATTTATCATTGGCAATATATAAATATATTATTTTTAGGCTTTACGTAGACCTTTGGGTACAGGTATCTCATAGTAGTAAGTTGTATATCTATCTTCCTGTTTGGAATGAGGCTTTTAAAAGTTTCGCTCATATGCTGCAAGGGTGTAGCTGTGTTCAACTTATTTACAGTCAGCGTGATCACGTGGTGGTCTCCCTACCTACACTTCAGATAACAAGTTGTTGGTGCCACTTGGAACCTGTCTATACAATTTGTGTCGGGTTGATCTGCCACTTGGATGCCAACAATATATTACAAGGTAAAAAGACTCATCTTCATGCTGCACCAGATGATAATTTATCCTTCGCCAAAAATTTTGGTGATACAATAATGCTTGTAACTAGTATAAGCACTTAAGTGAATATTGATAGGTGTAGCTAGCCACTTAGTTTTGTAGAGATGGATGGTTGTTAAACAAATACTAAACATTAAACTCATTACCACATCCTTATAAATATCCATTTAAAATATAACATAAATATTAAATTAAGAAGAAAAAAACATAAAACAAATACTATTTAATAAACAAAAAACAAAACCTGATATGAAAACTTTAGTGAATTATATATTTATAAATAATTAAATAGCAAATTAGTAATTGAAGCTTATTTAAGATGTATTTAAACATAACAAGATAAGACAACCACGAAATGAATCTCCATTGTACACTTGTTACACCCGAATTAACCTTGTTGATCTGCTCAAGGAAGTTCAAAATATGAGATAATATCTAAAAACCTATCGGTGTAATAAATAGCAAGTGAAACTTAGGAGTTTCTATCATCTTCAATTGTCTATGTATGATCATCTGGACACTAATAAATCAATAATCATAGCCCTCTAAATTAAAAAGAGAGTGAGGTGTAGCTATGTGGTTGTTAAAAACTCAATTCTGGGTGACGTAGAATAGGACGCACCTGCAGATTGTGGAGAAGACCAGCGAGGAGGCCGATTTGGTGTGATGTGACATTCGACAACTATTCTAAAGGTCTTGCTCATAAGGTGATTTGGTTAAAATGAGGCGATTTTGAGGAGAGTCTAACCCTTTCCCAATCACACATCTCCCTCTATTGGGTTGTAGAATGCACATCTTCGATAAATTAAAATGCTTCCTGAATGTTTACACTCTAAAAAGGGGTTTGCACCTCGAGAGATCTGGTCCCTCTCAACGCTTGGTAGATCCCCTTTAAGATGGATCTATGCACATTTATAACAGTGAGCGAATATTTTGAGGTGGATCAGCTGCAATTTAAAGAAGAGATTTGTTTGGGAAAATATAGGAAAAAGAAACCAACAACTTTAAGATTGAAGACTTGGCGAGGAGGGATTGAATATTGGGAGAGAGGGGGTTTGTTCAGGAGAAAGAAATCAACAACTTTAAGAATAGATTGAAGGTTGGGAGAGTGTTTTTTATATTGACTTTGCTCAAGTTTGGGAAAGTGTTTTGATATTGACTTTATAATTCACAACCATTTTAAAATTAAAAAGTTGGTAATTGAAGTTTGGGAAAATTTGTAAAAGGATTGATAGTGTTTTTTATATTGGCTTTGTCATCTGTAACAACATTAAAATTGAAAATTTAGTTATCGAAGTTTGGGAAAGTTTGTAAAAGGGTTTAGAAATTTTATGATATTGACTTTGTAATTGGAAACAACTTTAAGATTGAAAAATTGGTAATTGATTAACAAGATGAAGATTGTTGAAGTTTGTAAAAGGCTTCACATTGAATCCAAAGTTCCTCTGTATTTTACTTTTTCTAAGTCGTGATATTGTTAAGAGTATGTTGATGGAAACAGTTACAATGAACTCAAACTCAATCATTTGCAAGCACTCTAAGATTGAAAAGTTGGTAGTCCAAGATGGAGAAGTGTTTTTGATATTGACATCAAAATTGGATAAGAAAGTTGGTAGTTTGAGATTGGGAAAGTGTTTTTTATATTCACTATGTAATTAGTAACAACTTCAAGATTGAAAAGTTAGAAGTCGAATATTGGGAAATCTTGTAAAAGAGTCCATAATATTGATATTGACTTTTTAATTGACAGTTACTTTAAGATTGTAAAGTTGGTAATTGATGATTAAGTCAAAGATTACAAAAATTTGTTAGAGGGTCCATATTGAGTAAGTTGGTAAAAGTCAAAGATTGCAAAAAGTTGTTAAAGGGTCCATATTGAGTCCAAAGTTCCTCCATATATATTAATCTTTTAAGTTAAGAGATATTGTTGAGAATATGTTGATGTAAAGAGTCACAATGAAAGTCAAGTTATGCTGAAGCATGACAATAGTGCATCAATTAAGTTTGTCAATCTTATGTCATTGGTGTCTTGCATGCACTCCTATAAAACACATTCTTTTGTAAGTCATACAAGTTTTTTCAAGTTGTTAAAAATATTAGATCAAGAATAAGAAAATCATTATGCAAATGTAGGTGAAAAAAGATCGAAGACAGAAGTAGACAAATTATGAATGGAGAAGATGAGAACCAAGAAAAGAAAGAAGACAAATAAAAGAAGAAAGAAGCTAGACACCTTGGGGCAAACAAGAGAAGCATAGATATTTCGACAAGATCATGAACATTAAATTGAAGGTGAAATTCACAAAGATGGCACAATAAAAACAACTAAGAAAAAGAAAAATTATACAAAATAAGCACAACGAGCAAGGGAAAGAACAATGAAAATGAAAAATTAAGAATGAAACAACAAAATCAAGACAAGAACTAGAAGCACAAAATAGAATACCATGTGTCTAAAAGAAGTAGATTAATTAACCTTCCCTAACGCTTGAAAGTCCTTCCTTGATACAAAAGAAATGGTTGTGGACCTATATTTAAGGGCTAGATTAGCTCCAAATGGAAATATATTTGAAATGTTTGAAAAAATTATTGTACCTAAGTCAAGTCATGATGATGTAATTGGGCATATGGTTGTAATACCTATTAAGGTAGGCATACCACATTTGTGGTCTCGTTAATATATTTTTGTAAGCCTCTAAAAAGGTAATAATATAATCTCATGTTTCGTAGTAGAACTTGTAATGAACCATTTCAATCCATGCTTGTTTTCCCATGGCACCCAACTAACGATAAAGTTGCAATCCTAATGTGTATAGATACGCCATCAACTTGTGGAATTAACCACCTGGGTAGTTACAGGGGTGATTAGGTGTATCAATATTCTAACTTTAAGGTAGGTAAAGTTGTTGACAAGATATTCCAACTTTAGGGGGTGATGAAAGTAAAGATTTAGATGGGCATGAGATGAATTAGGGACCAAGTTATGATTAAGAGGGAATAAAAGATTTGTGATCCAAGAATTGTTGACAAACCATGTAGAAGAAAAGGTTTCCTAGAGAACCGAATGGAAATGACTAACAACCCATGTATTTTAGTGGATAGTTACTGTTTTTATATGGACATTAACAAAAATGGTGCTTATTTATAGGTACAAATTTTAGTTACAAAAATCCATAGTGAACCATAATAAAAGTCTAAAGATGAAGATTGATAATTAAGATCACAAGTATTCATTAAGGGGGAGCATGATGAATTAACTTCTACTTGTAATGATTGATAAATACATTGTAATATGTGATGAGGTAGACTATGCATAAAGTCTACATATGGAATACTGAGGAGGACAAAATAGAGAAGTTAGGGATGAAAATTAGTTGATTCATTCATGGACTCTAGAGAGATTACAGAAGATAGATATGAAGATGGTTGAGCTAAATGTTTTATTCTTTTTATCGTTATGGCCACGTAATGTTTTATAAAGAGACCTATTGTACATTTGAAGGCACTTGGGAATGGATTGATTTTAGTTTTTCCCATTAGGAGGTTTTTCCACTATAAACTCCTTGTATCTCTTAAGTGTAATTGAATTTGTATGTTGCACATATTTAATTCCAACACAACTAAGCACTGACCCTCTACATGACATTACATCAGGAATACCTCTTGCTTGGAAATGTATGGATGTCCACAACTTTCAATCTTCTAATTCTATGAGTGATACCTTTCCATGTTATCGATGCATGCTTTGGAACTTCTATGTAAATGAATTCCTAGTGTCATTTATATCTTAATTCTGGGTGTTGTTTGGTTTCCTTCTTTGCTACCATCTCGAAGCATTCATGTTGATAGAGATGAGGGTCTTAGGTAATTTCAAGTTCTTCTTTTCACTAATAGGCTAGTGAATGGATGCAAAATTTGGTTAGTTCTTGGAAGGGCTCATTGGCTTGTGTTTACCAACTCACATTCTGTGTTACATGATAATATTATGTGGTAGATTATTTTTTTCTTAGAATAAAGATTTATCAATGCATACATTGATTAATGGCTACCATTATGCATGCTCACATTAATGGTTGTTTTTATGCATACTCACATTTATGCCCTCTCACTCATAAAATACTTTGTAAATCCACCTATATTTAGTGTTTGTTAACTCTACACATAAGTTTCAGCCATTGAGGATTGTAACTCTTTTCTTAAAAAAGTGGGACCAATAGGTATAAAATGGATCTTGAGCATTAGAGTAAGGGATTTTGTGAGGTATGCCATTGCAAGTCGTATTGAGGAGATTATGTTGGCCAAGAGCAATGTCCATATTGTCTTGCATTTGGATGGAGCTAACATCCATACCTTTTCAACAAAGTTTATGTTCAATGTACTTATTTTTTGGGTATATGATGTTTAGCTACAAACTATTTCTTGCTAAGATTCACTTATGTTTTTTAAATTGTTGAGGTTAATTCGAAACCTCTAGTATTTTAATGTTTCTATTAATGTTCATCTCTTTGTTATTATTTTTCTTGAAAACTTTGAAGAGTTTGTTGTAGTTATTTCATTTTTAGTATCATAGTTTAGGTTGAGCTAGTTTCAAATTTTAATATCTAGTTTTAAATGTCAGATTTCAGTTAAAATAGCAATGATTATGGGTTGGCTCAGAGTTATGGTATCAAAGCTCCAATTAATAGTAGTTTTAGATCATATTTCCAGTTGCAAATCATATTATAAAAATTATGTTTGTAACAGTGGTATCAAAACACCAATTAAGAGCATATTCATGTCAGGTTTTCTGTTCTAGTTCATATAGTTGAATGTTTACCATTCTGCTTAGAATTTTGAGGATTATTTGTGATGAAATCTCTACTATTTAGTTGTTCAAAATGTTGGATCCGATGTTAATATACATTTTAGAATCTATTGATTTTCCTTAATTTACCATTATTAGTGCTGAAATTATAGTTAATATATATTTTAGAATCTAATGATATTCCTTTATTTACCATTGTTAACGTTGAAATTATAGTTATTATTATTGATAAATATATTATTGTTATTGTGAAAAGTTGTTGTTCTTATTTTTTTAATCTTATTATTAGTCCACTACTAGCGCAATCTTGGGATCCATAATACTTTTAGGTTCATAACAATAGGGTCCCTAATAAATTAGGTTCATAAAAGTGGTATCATAACCACTTTCTTGGCCTCACGGAAGGAATTGTAGCAATGGAAGATTATTTTAGAGAGGTAGTGAGTATGTTAACCATCATTGATGAATGTTTGGGTTTATGGGAAACTTGTGGTAGAAAATATAAGAAGATATCCCTTGTTATAAATAGCTTAAACTCTATGATGAAAGATGTGGCTATTGTAATTTGATAATCCTATAGAGGAGAATATTGTTGTAAGAATGTTGATGCTCACTTCCAAGAACAATGAGTGTAACAATAAAATAATAAATTAATTTTAATATTAATTTATTATTAATTATATACTTTTTAAGTCAATAGTCATGCCCTTTTACAAAAAGGTGCATGAGGGGCTTATATAAAGCCCAAACCTATCTAACTATTTTCTCATCTATCATACATTACTTTTTACATGAACTACTTAGCCATTTATGGCTTTCATACGTTACTTGTAGTGGTTATTCGATTATTGAGGAACTTTGTTCTTTCAGTGGTATCAAAGCACTCATTGCTTGATCTGGCAGATGGTCATCAATTCAGACCTTGTTTGAGAAAATCAAGGTTTCCCAAAGTTGCAGGTCTTTAAACTTTCCCCTCTCCAAAAGAATAAAATACAAAAAAAAGAAAGAAATCCTCCCATCCACATCCACTTCCGCTATCCTCCTCAAACGCTACATCCACCCATCCATTTCCACGTTGCCAACTCCTGTGCATCCCCCATTCTGCTAGCTTCCGCTCTCACTCCCTTACCCCTCGCGCATTCCTTCTTCCCACTGCATGCTCCTCCCCCACTGCTCATCTCTCTTCGCTCATCCCCATTCTCCATCGTGCGACACCTCCATTTATCTGCACCTCACCCTCTTACTGCACACTCAGATCCTCTGCGCTTCGCTTCTATCATCCACCCCCGTGCCTGCACGCCTCGCGCATGCATCTTCTTCCCCCCCTGCGTTCCACCCCGTCCCGCGCCCCTGCCATCTCCCCACCTCCCGTCAACCATCCTCAGCGCTCCTCCGTTCCGCGCCCCTACCATCTCCCCACCTCTCGTCAACCATCCTCTCGCTCAGCACTCCTCCATTTCCACTCCACATTCCACTCACATCTGTGTTTTAGGCCACGCCACCTCTCCTTCCCTAAGCCCAACCTTCTTGCACGCCTTCTTTTGACATGCATTCCACCTCTTCCTTTTACGCTAGGGTTTAAACCCTAAATTCCATTAATTCAAAAAAAATATATTAATAATATTTATTATACTATACATTATAATATATAAACTTTTCAAAAACATAATAATAATAATAATAATAATAATAATAATAATAATATTATTATTATTAATAAAATGGTCAATATATATATATATATATATATATATATATATATATATATCATTAATATNAAAGGGAAAATGGAACAAATCAAAATCAGGAAAGAAGACAAAGCAATAATGAAAGAGACGGATTTTAATAAAACAAAGAAAAGATTTCTCAACGTTTTCCGACGAAAGTGCCAATGGCAATGCTGAAAGTTTATGGGATATTTGATGAAAGTTTAATTGCCGTCACTATTTGTCGATCCAACAAGGAAAATTTTATAAACATTGATGTCGCAAATCAAATACAAGTTCAAGAATCAATGAAGAATGAGTCAAACAAAGATCAAATAGAAGTACCATTACAAATCGATGATTATAATTTTTTAGCTCAATTCACCGTCGTAGCTATAGACGACCATCTCATCGACATAATGTTGGGTTATAACTGGTTGGAGACACTAGGAACATTCTCCATCAATGCAAAAAAGAAGTGCATCACCTTCTTCCATGAGAAGAAGAAGATAACGCTACAGGATTTCTCAGTGATAGTCCCCTTATCGCAAACTACAGACAAAGAATCAACTTATAGACGATATGAAGAGTTAGAAGAACAAATAAAGCTTTTAAACAAACTCATCGTGGACAAAGACAATGAGTTGTAGCACATCTAGAGAAAGCGAGAAAATCAAGAATTCGAATTATGTCAACATCAACAACAAAAAGAAAAACTCCAGCAACAACATGACGACATTAAGAAGACACATAAGTTGGAAATTACAAAAATCAACAAGGTGTTATCAAGCAATTCTGAAGAACTTTTTCGACTACGAAGTCATAATAGAACATTAATTACGAAGATTAAAAAATTGAAACAACGGTCACAAGAAGGAACAACCCAATGAAGACCGTGAAGGAAGAGTTCGAGAAAATCAAGAAGAAAACCAGCGCCTAAAGAATCTTAATCAAGAACTAGAGAAATAAATCAAGAAGTTAAAAGAGGACAAAAAGTCGCAAGACGGAAATTTCAAGAAGATTCAGAGTAAAAACAATCTACTGGAGAACAAAATAGCGAAAAGCAGAAAGAAGTATCCAGACTCTCCGAAAAACAAAGTCAAGTTGAGGAAGTAAATCCAGTCATCATCACAGATAAAAAAGAAGCCAATACAGCCGAAGAACAAACAACAAGAACTCCTTATCGACACCCCAATTATAAACCTTATTTTGACCAACGACAGGGTCAAAATGAACACACTCATAAAAGAGATGATTTCAGATGAACAAGTATAACAAATCAAAATACAAAACAACAAACAAGAAGACATATCCCACAAAGTAATCAAATAGCTTCGATAAAAATCGATTTGGGATGGACCACATCAGAGACAATGCGATAGTTCTTCTGGGAATTTGTAACTCGTATCGCCTGGTTTCATCAAATGTCGCAATGACTAAATACAAAATATCGAGAGATAACATTACAAGAAAAAATAAGACGTAATCATTGTCGTTAAATAAGCTTTGAGGACAAAGCTTCCCTTAAGAGGAAGGCAATGTAACAATACAATAATAAATTAATATTACTATTAATTTATTATTAATTATAGACTCTCTAAGTCAATAGTCATGCCCTTTTACAAAAAGGTGCATGATGGGCTTATATAAATCCCAAACCTATGTAACTATTTTCTCATCTATCATACATTACTTTTTACATTCTACTTAGCCATTTATGGCTTTCCTACGTTACTTGTACTGGTTATTCGATTATTGAGGAACTTTGTTCTTTCAATGAGGTTATGTAGGGTAGTGACGATTTTCATATTTATGATTTAATGTAAATCTAATGTATTTAATGCAACTTTTTTGGAAGAAAATTATTCTCTCCATCAATTTTATGAAAGTAATTTCACAGGAATGGTACAAATATTGGTACAAGAACAAGATTAATATTGGTACAACCACAAGATTCCTTTGTTACGAAAAATGATATTGTTGACTAGTTACAACTTGAAGATATTCCAAGAAAGGACAAGTACTTATATTTGAAGAGCATATATAATCCATCATGTGAGGAAGTCTCTGTTGTAATATCATTCATGTTGTAGACAACTCGGCTCCTTAGGTGGACGATATTTTGAAATTGCACATATGGATAAGTGATTATTGGACTATTATTATTTCCAACAGGCAAAATGTTCATAGCTAGATTTTAAACATTGACGTATTCATAACATGACATCCTTATTTATGCATCACACATGATTTGATAAGGATGAGTGGTATTGTGCACATATAGATGTTAAGTGTTTTAGCATTAGCATGATACTTTTAAAAAATTGCAGACTAACATAAACAAATGATAAGTGCAGTAAACAACATTCACCACATCAACACATTGGATACAAGAATTTTTCATGGGGAAACCTTTAAAGGACAAAAACCCTAAAATCATTAGTAATTCATCTCGTAAATGAGATGACTGAAAATTCTTCAAAAGTTCCTCAAACCCCAACATGGTTAAACCACAATTAAGAAGATCAACAATTCCAATTTCACAAAAATGATAATTTTCCAGAAAATTATAATTTAGGGATTTCTTCCCTAACTGCCCAGTAATCTCAATCCTGCTGCCCAACTTCAATTTCTTCCTTCTTGAAAACTGAAGAACCCTGCCCGAAATCTCTTTTTCCTCTACTCGAATCTCTTCTTCCCCTGCCCAGATGTTTTCTTCCTTGCCCGAATGCTGGTTCCTGCCCAACTGCCTTGTTTTCGAAAACAAAACCATTTGTTGGCCTCTGTCTCCTTTTTTACACGACCCAAGGTTCAACAACAACACAATACCAACAAGACACCAAAATACATCGGCCCGACAGAGCAAGCTCAGTCGGCAACACCCACCCAGATGTTTTCTTCCTTGCTCGAATGCTGGTTCCTGCCCGACTGCCTTGTTTTCGGAAACAAAACCATTTGTTGGCCTCTATCTCCTTTCTTACACAACCCAAGCTTCAACAACAACACAATACCAACAAGACACCAAAATACATCGGCCCGACAGAGTAAGCTCAGTCGGTAACAGCCACGAGGCAGGTGCAGTCTCACCCGATGTATCTTAATGTGTAACTGCCAGAACCATGTTTTCACAGTTGGTGAGGGATTATAGTCCCTTGGCGTGCGACCAAGGTGCTCAATATAGATAGGAGGATAGAGTCTATTACTACGCGACAAACGCGCAACTATGCACCACAATCTATGTGCGACGCAACCTTGTCCTTAGCCACTTAACAACTGGCACAACTATGCAACGCGGAAATAACGAGCAGTGTGCGACTTATATTATAACTTAGTAGATTAACCATGAAATTATACATAACCTGTCAATAGTGCTTATCATTCATTCATTCCTTAACTGATCAGTAATATTGCGACATACATTCAACAATAACTATAACAATATAAAGTAAGCAAACATTCACATAACATCCAATATCCACAACATTCATTCATTTGACACAGGAAATAACGTGGAAACCCATCTAGAAAAAACCGCCAAGGTGATCTTCATCTGACATGAGAAATGTTTATAGCACCTTGCATTATGCGGCTTGTAGACTGTTTTTAAGATATGTCTATCTGACTCAATCTTCTGGCTCTCATGCTCTTTGGTTTATTGCTTCTATCTACTCTTACTGATCCACACACAGCCTGGATCGACTCTTATACTTTACTATCAGCGCACTCAGCTGCAGATTACTTCCACTAACAGTCTGAGCACTCAGCTGCAGATCTGCGGCCCAACATCCTTCTACTAGACTCCTCTTATGAGTCAACAATAAACTACTAAATTGAATCTAACTTATTGAACAAAACTGAATCTAATCCACTGAACCCTTATACAGTGCGGGTTCCTCCTACTTATAGTATTTTCAAGACCATGCAAGGTCGACTGAGTACTACTCAGTTATTACAAACTCAAGTGGCTTACACAATATCTGCAATTACATTAATGACAGAACAAACTGGTCGCAAAAGTCATGTATGACATTAACCACAGCCTTAACTAGTCACGGAAATGTCTTTCATCCTGTCTGTACAGGTCATAACTAGCCGAAAAATTGTCCTTGGTCTTTTTTCGGTTTGTCCTTCTGCACTCTTTCGTCGGTTTGTACCTGTTCTGCTTTAACTCTTTTACACTCCTCTTCCACCATCTCCTCGCAGCTTCCTCTGTTGCACACCCACTTTTCCTCTTGCGCTTGCGCATCGAATTATTCCTTGTGCACTTTTCCTAGCCCAACATGTATGCATGCCCAAAGGACATTAGCCACTTTGTCATTACATTCATTAATGTCAATGTTGCATATTTTAGTGAGTCCTTTAGACAAAGTTTTGTTGAATGACTCAACTACCCCATTTTCATGTGGATGATATGGTGAACTCTAATGGTGTTGAATCATAAATTTCATCCTTAATACTTCTATTGTATTATTGTTAGGGGGCATCAAAATCTTATGACGATAATCTCATAAATGAATTTGTCTTCTACTTCTTTGGTACAATTGTTGTTACGCACTATATATTGTGACATTGTATTTCAATTATTACAGTACTATTGTATTTATTGGTTGGCTAGGACCCTAATTGTAATTGTATATAGCCTCTAGAATTGTATATGAACCCTTTATCTCTCTCTCTCTCTCACACACACATACATGAGATCTAGTTTGGAATCATATCATCACATGTTGTTTAGTATCTTAAATACATTGTAAAGGAGGTTTCCCCTTGAAGAGGTTGGTTATTCATCTTTTTATTGCATTCTTAAGACCTTGGAATACTATCTCTTCTTGTTTTATGTAATTTTTGGGAATTTGGTGCATAACATTTGGCATTAGACCCATTTTTGCTATAAATTTTTTCTTAGGATTTTTTAGATAGAGAAACCTATAGGGGATGCATAGCAGATATTTAAATAGTTTTGGTATTATTTTTAGGTCTTGATTCATTACAGGTGTAGATTTATATGCTTTGTAAGTTAGAGTTTTTTATTAGTCCAAAACTAGTCACATATCTGTGTTCTAGGATAAACTGTTATATATAAAGCTTGAAATATCCAAACCGACTGAGAATTGTTGCATATAATAGTAGATAGGTCCTAGTATTCATGTGAAATTTTTTAGAATCATATCTAAAAAATCGAACAAGTGGAACATCATACACGTTCCCTCTACTGAAAATGATAAAAATAAAAAAAATTGGTAATATTACAATAACGTTTTCTTGGAACATCAGTTTTAGTTTAGACATGTGGAATTGAATAAAATACATATCAGACTACTATAGGAAGAAATTTTAGACTCATATGGGATGAATTTGTAGAGTTACCTCAATTGGAAGGTCGTCCAACAAGACAGTCTCCAAATCAAGATTTAAAAGGTATATTATTTTTAATTTTGCATGACTTTTGATTAGAAGGTCTTATTTGGGTGATTCAAAAAGCAGGACAAATAGTGAATAGAGAGGAACTCTACTTAATATTATTGAGATATAATGGCAAGAGGTGGAGAAAAAAATTATACTTGTAACAACCTGTCTAGTTGTACTTGAAACCCTCCAAATAGATTAATCATCCAATTGATGATAATTCCATAGTAAAAATATGATTGTCAAATAATTCAGAAATATAAAAGATGATTCTTACATTGATAATGAAAGCTGTATTAATAGGCCTTCATGGTGACTATTCACCAAAGGAGGTGTCTCTTAATTGAATTGAATTTATTATTTATTTATATTTATTTATCTATTATTGTTATTATATATGTATGTAACATTGCCTTCTCCTTAAGGAAAGATTTGTCCCAAAAGCTTTGATTTAGTGAAGGACTTATCAGTTAATTTTGTTCGTAACATATCCTCGTGTCTCGCTAAAACTATAACTATGACACTTAAACATGGCGATATAATTTTCGAATCCCTAAACCGAAACGTCACAATTCCTAGGAATTTATCCATCCAAGATTTACCTTCATCGAAGTTGAATGTTGGTTGCCTTGTTGGGTAAATATTCATGTTTTATGTTTAGGTTTTAGATTTTGTGTTTCTTCACATGTGAAATCATAACTTCTTTGTTTATGTTCATTTTGACTATGTAGATATAGTAGATACTACTCCAAACATATATTTTCATGCATTGGATGGAATTATCACTCCTCAAACTCTCAACATAGAAGGATATGAGTAAAAAAGAGAAAGGTAATAGTGTTGATTGATTATGGTAATACCCATAACTTCATTGATTTCATATTATCCAAACTTGTCAATTTCTTTATACATCCTACATCAGAATATCAAGTAATCATTGCAGATGGAGGTACCATAAATTGTTCAGGGAAGTGCCATAGTATAAAGGTTACTATGGGTGAGTATTAATTGGATGTCCCACTGATTGCAATCCAGATGAGTAGTGTTGATGTTTTGAATGGGGTCCAATGGCTACAATCGTTGGGAACAATGTATCATAATTTTCAAGAAATTCTCATGAGATTCTCTTCAGAAGGAAAGGAAATTGAACTCAAAGGTATTCCAAGGAAACCCTCTAAAGTGATAAGCTCTAATAACATGAAAAAAACGTTGAAAGGGGGACACCATGGATTAATTGTACAATTATTCTCACTAGATGTTCAAGCATCTACACCCTTTATTCTAGTGGATTTCCAAAAAGTTATTGTCAATTATTCCAAGGTATTAAGAGATATGCCTAAAGGTATTCCATCTGTTTGGAATCATGACCATGACTTTGAAATTATATACAAAAAAAGGAAAACACAATATGGTGGTCGATGCACTTCTAAGAAAAAATATTACATTAAGGGTTTACTTTGTGTTATTTCCATTATGCAATCTATTTGGGCAGAAGAAGCAACGATACAATAGAAACAATACCAAAAGGCATGTAAGATTATTCAACAACTAAAAGAGGATCCCAATTCACACGATAAATTTGTGTGGAAGAATCATTCACTATGGTACCAAGATTGCTTATATTTATATAAAAATTATCAACTCAAACATAATATCCTTTTGGAATCGCACATTTATCATATAGAAGGAAATTCAAGGTTTTTTAAAATGTAATATGGGATCAAGAAGGATTTATTTTTAAAACTTATGCCCAAAATTTTGTGGCAGAATGTTTGTTTGTCAACAAAACAAATAAGAGATAATCAAGTCACACATTTATTTTACAAACATTATCCATACCAAGTCAGCATCAGTAATATGTTTCAATGGACTTTATCATAGGTATACCAAATTCAAAAGGAAATACGGGCATCATGGTAGTGGTGGATCAACTCAATAAGTATGCCCATTTCTACTCTCTTTCTCATCCTTTTCAATCAATAAAAGTAGTTGTGAAGTTCATGGAAACATTTCAGAAGCTACATGGAACCCCCAAGATTATTGTAAGTGATAGAGATATAATTTTCATTGGTAAATTTTGGAAGGAATCATTTTCTTGTTTGGGCACTCAATGGCTCACAACTACCCTTACCATCCTCAATCTGATGGGAAAACTAAGATTGTGAATAAATGCTTATAAGGTAATCTTCATTGCTTTGCATGTGATAAGCAAAAACAATGGTTTAAGTGGTTTCCCTTATTAGAATGGTGGTACACCATATATTTCCATACTTCATAAAAAAATGTCACCATTTATGGCACTTTATGGCTTTCATCCTCCTTCCATCACATCATCCATGAAAGAGAGAGTTAAGATTCAAGCAGTGGAGGATCACATACAACACCAATAAGAAGTCCTCCAACTATTGAAGCATAACTTGGTTATAGGAAAAAATATGATGAAATAACTAGTAGCTCAACATCATAGTGAAAGGGAATTTGAAGTGGGAGGTTGGGTATTTTTAAGGCTACATTGACCATACAAATAGATGTCCCTCAAGCATCAAAACAAGGACAACAAATTAGCACCGCAGTACTAAGGTCATTGTAAGGTGTTGCAAAGGATTGTAAGTATGGCTTATAAATTGGAGTTACCGCCAACTTCATGTGTACATCCAGTCTTCCATGTTCTTTCCTAAAAAAGGTAATTAGTGACAAGCTCCTAGTCTAGACTATTTTACCATAGAATAATGAATAAGGGATCTTATACTAGAACCTTAAATAACCGTTGAGAGAATGATCAATAAACTACAAAAATGAGCAATTACTGAGAACTTCATCAAGTGGAAGAACTTGCAAATAGAAGAGGCAACATGGGAAGATGATTTCTTCATGTAGAAACATCTAAAGGTAATCAAGTTTTGAGGATAACACTTGTTTGAATGGGAGGGTCATGTTAATCCCTATATACTGTGACATTACATTTAAATTATCATATGAGTATTACCTTTATTGGTTGGCTAGGATCCTAATTGTAATTTTATGTAGGCTCTAGAATTTTAAACATGCCCTTTATCTCTTAAATATATACTAAGGAGATCTAGTTTTGAATCATATCATATCATTCTTTTTGTATATGAAATACAATTTAAAGGAGGTTTCCCCCTCAAAGAGTTTGGTTATTCATAATTTTATTGCATTTTTAAGGTGATGGAATACTATCTCTTCTTGTTTTATGTTATTTTGGGAATTTGGTGCAAAATAATTATTGACTAGTTCTGCCTCTGCCCATTCAGTTAAATATTAAACTACTGTAATGATGTATCTTCCTCGTATTCATTTTACATTCTGGGGAAAGTATCCAATGAATTCGATTGCATAGCTATCAAAAGAGAAGCTTGGTTTAGCTGGCATTAGGGGCATCTCATCTCTTTTCAATGATCAACCTAATTTTTGAATTTCATCACATTGGTTTACCTTGGCTCTAAAATATTTATATAAGGAAGGCCAACATAGTCATTATTGTAATATCTTCCTAGTTTTAGTGTTTGTATGAGAATTCCCTTCGATAGGGCCAAAATGTTATTCTATAACGCTCACCCTTTCGTGCTATACTACACATCTTCTTAATGCATTATCTAGTTCAATATTATATAAACATCCATTGAGTAATGTATTATGAAAAAATTCAGTTGCAATAATTTTCTCCTTCTTCTCAGTTAGACCTTGAGGAGCCTTCCCCTCCTGTAAATATTGCACAATTTCAACTAACTCTTTAGGTGCAGCCTCAACTTTAAATAAATGGGCATCTAGGAGGTTGTTGTCAATCTAAAATGGTTATTCCCCTATTTCAACTCTAGAGAGATGGTTAATTCCAACATTATATTTCGCTAGTCAAACTATTACTTCAAACTTAAGTTCATGGACTAATTAAATCCATCTACAAATTCTTCCTTGGTGCACATGTGTATGAACCAAGTACTTGAATGCCTAATGATTTGTATAGAACACAAAGGGGCTTTCCAACAAGTAGTGTCTAAATTTATATAATGTAAATATCATCCCTAATCCTTCTCATTCTATAGTTGAATAGTTTCTTTCTACTTTATTTAATTTTCAACTAGCGTAATTGTTAGGGTAATCAACTCCTTATTCCCTGGGTTTTCCTAACACAACATTGACTGTAATGCTTGAGGAATTGACATGTACATGAAATTGTTTCAACTAGCCAGGAAATCTCATGATGAGTTCTTTGGCCAACATTATTTTTATGGGTTCAAATGATCCATTACACTCTTCATTCTTGTTGAAATCAACATCTATTTTTAGTAGTTCTTCCCTTGGAAAATTTATATCACAATAACATCTAACAAATGTTCTACAATACACTATGTGACCCAGAATATCTCTTATATTATTGGGGTTCACAGGGGCTTTAAAGTGAAGAATAACCTTAATTTCACCAAATCATCCTTGATTCCATCTTTTTAGAAAACATGTTCAAGAAAATGATCAATCAGGGAAATGAATATGCACTTCTTTATATTTAGGGATAGACGAATCCATAGACAATATTCCAACATGATTCGAAGTCAATGTATGTGATTTTTTAATCAAATATAAATTGTCCATTCATCAAAATATAATGTCATATTTTTATAGATATATGTTCAACTAAAACATGGTATCTCCACACCAATTAAACACCTCATGAAATCGCCCACATTAACATGTCATAGATCAACAAATCAGTGTTTTATATGGTTAAAACCCTCTGAGAGTGAAACAATCTATGGACCCAACCAAATACATACTTAAGGCAATATATTAATGCAAAAGGAGAAAATATTTAAATATGAGTTTCTCACAATTGATCATCAAGCAAATGATCTCCATTCTCTTTAAATAGAGATCATTGATCAACCAGGTGTTAATACATGGATCAATAGTTGTTAAGTTTGAGTTGAGGATGAACCGTCAAAAAACTTTATGTATAGGAAATATCATGATTGTTAGGTTACATAAGTACCAATGCATACTAATTAAACACATTTTACCTGAGGACGCATTAGAACAAGTTGATCGCAATTAACTTAGGTGTATAAATATCCTAACAATATACTCCTAGAATACTCTAACCACTATCCTCAAAAAAATTGTTGGGCATTGTTTATAATATTTTTCAAATGCATCTAGAAGCTAAATGGACTAAAACAATTAGCAATCCATAGAAAATAAGAAGAAGGTATTAGTGTAAAAAAATATTCAATAACCTAACAAAGAGAGTTCATCAAAGATGAAAATTCAATACAATTTCTTATAAATCAATACATATGTGAGAATTGATTCACAGATGGATCTAGGAGCTAAGGAAACTCTCACAATTCGATATTGTTCACAAAATATGCAGAAAATAGTTGAAAGAATGAAAATTGCATACACACATGAGGTAAATAAAAGATATTATTATGATTTTCCAACATGTAACTATGTCTGGATCAGGTATATAGTACAATAGGAAAAAATCGTGAGGCCTTGGAGGCCATCTGAATGCATACAAGTGTCAGCTCAAGATTTGACCCTCAAACCCCCTAGGTGGACCAATGAGTTTCCTAATCATCCCAAACGGTAATGAATGCATGTGTGAACATGGAAAAGGAATGCTGGAACATAAATGGAGGTATGACATAAGTGGGTGAGCACATGGGTGAGTGGGAGTGGCTCAAGAAGGCGATAAATGCCCAAGGAAGGCCAAAAACCACCTAAAACATGCACTAGCACCTCAAGTCAAACAAATTCCATGAAATTGGGGATGGGGAGCGCATGATGGCTGATTGAAATCAATGTGGGCACTTGGTTTATCATAAATATCAACCTAGAGCACCTCAACTATGCATAATGATCAACTAGGAGCGCCTCAACTATGAGTAAATGACTAATTTCCCTAAGTCTCAACCATAGAATCATTGCATGAATGAAAATGAAATGTGCATAAGGTATATGACCATGTTACCAAGGTGTATTATGCTCTAAAAACCCGATTTAAGCCTAAATTAGTACATATTAACCAAAAATATTATGGAGGCCTTGGCAACAAAGGCTCAAGTCACCTCATACAATATAAAATTTTATTTCTCCATAAAAAACAAGGTAAGGAAGAAAACCACATGGGAAGAAAACCTCCCCTCAAAAATGGACATGGAGCCAAAAATATGAAAGTGAATGGTATACATCACCATGTATCACCCACTCCAAGAAGCGATCTCAGATAGGTGAAGGTCTTTTCTGTGAAGAACTTGGTGAAAATGTCAGCAGTTTTCTCTACATATGGGCAATACTGCAAGGCTATCACCTGATCATGCACCAAGCTCCGAATGTAGTGAATGTGTATCTCAATGTGTTTGGTCCTCTGTCTCTACATTGGATCAGTGGAAATATTGATTTCATTTTTATTGTCACACCAAATTACTGTGGGTGAATCAAATGGAACTCCAAGTTCCTGAAGAATACCTTGCAACCACACACATTGTGTAGTTGCATTCACTACTCCTCTGTACTTGGACTCAACTGAAGATAGGGAGATGGTGTGTTTTTTATTGCTTTAAAATCATATGGGAACATGTGCAAGCATAAATACGTGTCCTGAAGTGGATTTCCTGACAATGGGATCGCCAACCCAATCAGAATTAGTAAATCCAACTAGTTCTAGTAGATAACCAACAACATAGTGTACCCTTAAGTGTTTGGTTCATTGCACATAGTGAAGGATCCTCTTGGCTGGATTCAAATGGATATCATCAGTCTGATCAATATACCTTTCTACAGCACCTACAACATATTCCAAATATGGTCAAGAATGTGTAAGATACAACAAACTCCCTACTAGTTGTATATACAACAAGTTGTCCACCAATGGAGACTCACCAACTTCACCTAGTTTGATACCAGGAAGGAATCGACACTACGATGCCTTACATTCATCCATTTTAAACTTCAATAATAGGTATGAAGCATAATTTTTTTGGCTTACCTTGATCCCTTACTCATATTTCTCAATTTACAAACCAAGAAATTGTTTCAACAATCCAAGATCGGTCATGGAAAACTCATTGTGCAATGAAGACTTGATTGACCCAATTTCTTTCGTGTAACTACCTGTAATAAAAATATAATAAACATAGAGTAAAATTACCTGCAATAAATAACCAATATGCTGCAAATAAACATTAGGATCATACTTTTATCTTTCAAATCCAAGTGAAAGCACAAAATTGTCCATCTTGGCATACCAAGCCCTGGGGGCTTGCTTGAGGCCATAGAGTGACTTATTTAACCTGCATAAAATTGAAGGATACTAAATGAAACCTTTAGTATATTTCATATATATATCCTCTTTAAGTTCACCATGAATAAATTCACTCTTCACATCCATGTGGTGAACCTCCCAGCGCTTAGATGCATCAATGGCTAAAACTAGCCTGATAGAGTCCATCTTTGCAACCGATGCAAATGTATCTGTATAGTCCAATCCTTGGAATTAAGAGAATCCTTTGGAAACCAACATAGATTTATACTTTATATCATACCCATCAGCATAAAATTTGGTCCTATAGACCCACTTGCATTGCACTAGCTTCCTCTTGGAGGGCAAGGGAACCAATTCTCGTCTCATTTTCCTGTAATGAGTTGAACTCTTCTTGCATGGTTGTTTGCAATATTGGGTCAAGTGATGATTTCTGATATTATTTAGGATTATATCTAACCATAATGAATCATTTCTTAGCAATAACCACTTCACTTGCAGAGAAAGCAATGTGAAATTGTGATCTAGTCTTTCTAGGATCTAGTGGATTTCCATCCAAATCCCCAACTGCTTCAATGGTTTTCTCAGCCCATGATCTTCATAATAATATTTATAAATATCATAATCATAAATACTATAAATATCAGAAATATATTCATCACTTACATCATCTTGGAGTGGAGGATGTGAGCATTCCCCCTGTGCTAGTTCAAGCTCTAGCATGAGTTCTTCTTCGAAACACACACTCCTTTCTATGAATGTATTATGATATTAGGGGTAAAATATCTTGTATCCCTTTTAATATTCATCATATCCAACCATTATGCACTCCTTTATTTGAGGCTGCAAAGCCTTTCTCTTATATGGGGGAATCCTAGCCCAAGCCTTTAAACCAAAAACCCTGAAATGAGAAATATTTGTCTTGTGACCCAACCAAGCCTCACATGGTGTTTTTACATACACTTATTTGTGAGGATATTTTTTTTGGATTTATGAATCACAATTGATGGCTTCATCCCATATCTTAGGATTCAAATCCTTTTCTTCAATCATATAGGTTGCCATCTCCTTGAGAGCCATGTTCTTGCGCTTTGCCACACCATTTTGTTGTGGTGTGTAGGGGACTAAATGTTTCATTTGAATGCCACATTATCCACAGAGCTACTAAACACTCTTGTTCACATAATCCTTTCCATTATCAGGTATAAGTACTTTGATCTTGTTCCCACATTGATTCTCAACCAGGGCTTTCCAAGCTTTGAGAGTTTCAAAAACTTCAGATTTGAGTTTGAGAAAGTAAATCTAGTAAAACCTTGAGAAATCATCTATGAAGGTCAACACATACCTTCATACTCCATATGAGGGTGTCAAAATAGGCCCAATAAGATCTGAATGTACTAAGCCAAGCACTTGGACAACTCTCCTTGCTTTCCCTTTCTCATAGTTGTGCTTTGGATGCTTGCCCACCACACATCCTATGCATGGCCCATTGGAGATATTGATAGAAGGAAGCCCTTCCACAATGCCTTCTTTGCTCAATGCCTGGAGTTATTTGTATTTTATATGGTCTATCCTCTCTTAACACATCTTGTTTGTCTCATTGGCATGAGTTAGGAGCACATTCCCTCTAGAGTAGGAAAGGAAGAGAGAACTTGTACATTCTTTCTTGATGATCAGAAAACCCCAATGCCACCACCTTGTTGGTAGAGATTCCATTTATCTACACTGTGTCTGGAGTAAATATTACTCTCTTGGATTCACGAGTGTGAGTCATTTGGTACAGTGAGAGTAGGTTCGCTTCCAAGTCTAGTACAAACAAGACATTATTGAAACACCCATATTCAAGATCGATCCTACCAATCCCTTTGGCTTAGATCTCTAAATCATCACCCATTCAAACAGTTGGGCCATTGTCAGAATACATGGATGAGAAGAAACATTTTACAGAGGCCATGTGCATTGAAGCTCCCAAATCAATGGTGAAGGAAGAATAATCTGAAGAACCAACAACAAATGGATGGCACATCTCTTTGTTGTCTGAGCCTGAACCTCCATCCTTCTTCCTTGTTCCCTCAGGCACTGGGATGTTGTTCTTCTCAAGCAATTATGCCATCATGTCTATGGTATTCTTCATACATGCACTCTCTAGATGCCACCCTTTTTTACAGTAGGTGCATTTGGTCTTCTCCTTCTTCTTTGTTTCCTTGTCCTTGCAAGGATTTGAACCCACATTTGAAGATTTGGGTCTTTCTTGCTTCTTCTTGTCTTGTTGCCTCAAATCCTTAGCTTTATTCTTACCTTTAGATGGATTCAAAACCCCTAAAGTAATATTTTGATCTTTACTGAATCTGATGGTACCCATCTGCACTAGCTTATCTTTCTCTTGAGTCGGTGACTCCATGAAGTTAGCAAGTGATGGCATTTTCCAGTTTCATGTTGTGAGCTTGCTAGAGTGAAATGTGCTTACAAACATAGAGTACTCTGGCCCTAGCTTTGAAATTATGGAAAATATGAGTTTCCCATCCTTCTTCTCTATGCCACATTGCTTGAGCTGAAGCACCAACGATTTGAACTTACTGAAGAAGTGATGGATTGTCTCAAAATGAACTGGATGTGGTGAGATGAGCTGATTTTTGAGCTGGTGACCTCTCATCTCATCAGTCTTCCCAAACAATGCCTCAATATTGAGCCATACTTCGTTGGGAGTAGCTATCATGTCTACATGGAAGAGCAAGTCTCTCGAAATGTTGAGACAAAGCATTCCAAACGCTTCATCAAGCCTCTTGAATAACTTTGATTTCTCAACAACAGAGCTTGGTTTGACCTCTATCCCCATGGTGAAAAAGTACAGTACTTTTGACCTCAGATGGATCACCATTTTGGCCTTCCATTCGAAAGATTTGAATGGGGTCAACAAAACATGGGTCTACTCCATTTCTACTTCTGTTGTTGGTGACAAATTGTTGATTGTACCTGCAATGTAAACACTCGAATCTATCTGGAAAATCCCTCAAACAGCAACTCAAATACTATAGATTTGATTTGCAGCTCCAAATAGCTCTTATACCATGTGTTAATTGATTCACAACTGGATCTAGGAGCTAAGAAAACTCTCACAATTAGATATTGTTCACAAAATATGCAGAAAATAGCTGAAAGAATGAAAGTTGCATACACACATGAGGTCAATAACAGATATTATTATGACTGTCCAACATGTAACTATGTCTAGATTAGGTATATAGTATAATAGGGAAAAATCATGAGGCCTTGGAGGCCATATGGACACATACAAGTGTCAGCTCAAGATTTGACCCTTAAACCCCCTAGGTGTACCAATGAGCTTCCTAATCATCCAAAACGGTCACAAATGCATGTGTGAACATGGGAAAGGCATGCTTGTACATAAATGGAGGTATGACAGGCATGGCTAAGCACATGGGTGAGTGGGAGTGGCTCAAGAAGGCAATAAATTCCCAAGGAAGGCCAAAAACCACCTAAAACATGCACTGGCGCATCAAGTCAAACAAAATCCCTGAAATCGGGGATGGGGAGCACATGTTGGTTTACTGTAATCAATGTGGGCACCTGGGTTTTATAATGGTCAACTTGGATCAACTCAACTGTGCATAATGATCAACCAGGAGCGCCTCAACTATGAGTAAAAGACTAATTTCCCTAAGTCTAAACCAAAGAATCATTGCATGAATGCAAATGAAATGTGCCTAAGGTATATCACCATGGTACTAAGGTGGATTATGCTTTGAACATAATTCAAGTAAAATAACTAATCTAAGTAGACTTTAGTAGTTCATTCATTAACGCATTCTTTTGAAAATTCATTTATTAATAACTTTTGCTTATTTTAGCTCTTTTAATTCAGTTCTCTCTTGATATCTATGCAATTGTATTGAAGAGTCTCATCTCTGATGAGCCATCTTTGTTGGTTATTGAATATTATGTTACTCTAATACCTTCTTCTTCTCTTCTTTGAATTGCTACTTGATCTGATGTTCCATTTAGCTTATATTTCCATTGGAAAAATCACATGTGGTATCAAAGCTATGGTGAATCAAAGGGACTATTATATAGGTTATAGGTTAAAAAATATAATGGATAACAACCCTATTCTACAAAATTTAAATGATTGTTGTGACCTTTAGAAAGTGTGTTAGAGGTTTTAGCGTAGCTCAGTTGAAATAATTTACTATCATCTCAAATGGGTTTTTGACAAAATTGGATCTTGCTTCTTGGTTTAAGAGATATAGTCAATTGAACCTCTATAGGTTTAACACAAAAAGGCCACAAACACTTTGAGTTTTTGAAGGTATTTTCCCACTCCTCGAGCTATTTCATATCAATGGGAATATATTTTGATATCTCAAGTGAGTGTTCAACGTAATTTAATTGTGCTTCAGCGTTTGGGAGATATCATTAATTGAAGATTTGCAAGTATTTTCCACAAGGTCACGTGCACCTTGAGTTTTATCAGTCATTTTATCACCCTTCATGATGTGGAAATTGAACCCAGTGATAGATTAATTTTACTCACAACAATTAACAATTGATCATGCAAAATCACTCACAAAAGAGACTGAAATTGGAGCTGAACACTAAACTGTATTAACTCAGTGTACAATAGCCAACACTGTAACATAATAGGTTGCTGAATAAATAAAATACATCAGGGATTCGAATGAATGAGGAGCAATTCGAATCTAGCATAAAGCAGGCTTACTAAAAATAAGCAAATCCCCCATAGGTGCAAAAAGCTGATCCCAAATCAGTCATGGAGCTCACGAATTAGCAAAAAGGATTAGGCAAGATAAAGAGTGATGGAATGACAACTAATACATGCTTTTACAAGGAGAAAAGAGTGGAGGATGAAGAGGACAAAAAACTAGTTCACCTCACCTAGTCAAACTTTCCCTATTGCCTTAAAACACTGAAAAAGTAGGCAATAAAGCAGAAAAAGCAGAAGGGCGCCTAGGAGGCCAGGAATAAAGTAGAATTGATTCCTTGAGGTTTCCCAAGTGCTACATGAGTCAAATAAGGCAAGTTTGACCACTATGGATAGGTAAATGACAACTTGCATAAGGTGGGACACATGAACTAGGCAAATAAGACAAAATTAATTAAATTAATTTCTAAGGTGGTAAGCTATGGGTTGATTATTCTAACACCCCCCCTTAAGCCTGACTTATGAGTAATATATCAGAAAATTATAGGGCCTAGCAACAAGGCTTAGTCACCCTTTACATATTGCATGTCCATTTAAACAAGGAAAGAGGCAAAACCAACTTGGGAAAATCCTCCCTTAAACATGGACTGTAAAACAAAATTTGGAAATCTTGTCTTCACTCATGCTTCACAGCATGATCAGCAATCCCCAGCAGTGATTTGAGATTGCTGAAGGTCTTCTCACAAAATGCTTTGGTGAAGATATGAGCTACTTTTTCTGAAGATGAACAAAAGAGTAGGTGAATGGTGCCATCATGCACAAGCTCTCTGATGTAGTGCATATAGATCTCAATGTGTTTGGTTCTCTGCTTCTAAACTGGATCTTTGCAGATTCAAATGGTACTCTGGTTATCACAGTAGATGGTAGTTGAGTACTCTGATTCGAAACCACACTCTCCAAGTAAACCCTACAACCATAAACATTGAGTTGCTGCATTAACAACTCCTCTGTACTCTGCTTCTGTAGATGAGAGTGCAATGGCACTCTGTTTCTTGCTTGACCAACTGATTGGCCCTTCTGCAAGCATGAACACATATCCTGATGTGGACTTTCTATCTGTGCTATCACCTGCCCAATCACTGTCAGTAAATCCAATCAAATCAAGATCAGATTTTGCTTTATAGAAGATCCCATGTGTCCTTGTTTCCTGAACAAAGTTAAGGATCCTTTTGGCTGCTTTCCAATGGATCTCATGAGGTTGATCCATGTATCTAGAAGCCACACTTACTGCATAAGAAATTTCAGGTCTAGTATGTGTCAGATACAACAAACATCCAATCAATTTCCTATACAGTGTATTGTTTACCATAGGTGAAGAATCAGCTTCTTCCAGCTTCACTCCTGAAAGGAAAGGAGTTTTGCTTGCTTTGCAATCCTTCATTCTGAATTTGTTCAACAAGTCCAAGGCATATTTGTACTGGTGCACCTTGATTCTAGCTTTGGTTTGAGCAATCTCAAGCCCCAAAAATTGACTTAAGAGCCCCAAATCTGTCATGGAGAAGG